>JAWNNB010000761.1:0-147849 GCA_035043285.1 Drosophila subsilvestris | reverse complement strand
GTGCGTTCTGGAGTGATGGCGTCAGTAAGGAAACCCGACTTATTTTTATATAGTAGAGAAGATTATTTGTTAATTTCAATTTTTATTTGACACTTCAAGGTACGGGCGCGCGGGTATTAATTCCATTCTCCTTTATGTTAGCCTTTGCTCTGCTTTCGCCTTCGTCAATGCCTTGGGCCGCAGCGGTTCGAGCGACAGAATACAGCTACAAAATATAAAGTCTGACTACGGGAATAGGTCCAGGGCCGGATAAGTCCCGAGGTGGCCTAGGGCCCTCCCTTCGGCTAACCAAAAACTTGGTTGAAAAATCAAAACTCCAAATAATGAATAAAAAATATAATAGCTACTAAGACCCATACAAAATAATCAAAAAAACTTTAAATTTGTAAGTTTTTATTTCAAAGGAAAATTAAGAACTGGCGTGAAGAAAAGTAGGGCCACCAGATTGATGAGCCGGCCCTGAACTGTGCGCTGCGCTGTCTCGAACATTCTCGCTGGCGAACAGACGAAGCCGTTGCGCAGCCGGGTCGCGGTCAGAGACGAGGCATAGCCAAAAAGAGAATTGAAACCCCGCGCGTTCCCTCTGTCCATAGGGTGGACCGATAAGCCTCGCCATAGAACAGTTTTTTGGTCGCTCATGCAGCTAAATGGTTTCATGATAAATTCGCAATGACTAGATATTTCAGTATGGTTTTTAATGTTGCAAAGCCTAGTACTCACGCGCTAAAATTTCCGTCGACCGAAATCAGGGATGATATTCGTATGAAACCGATAACAAATCATCTGTTTTTCGGTCGACCGAAAATTTCGAAGCAGGCGTTTCGCAGACCGGTACTCAGTTCCGAATAAATGCTTTTCGATACATACTAGAAAAGCAACCGATGGATTTTCCCAGCTCGAGCGGAATATATAAATAGTCTATCTTTTGTCGTGCAAAAGACACACATACACACACACACACATTAAAATTGGAAGAAAACAGCCAGCTACAAAAGTGCAATAATGAAAAAAAATGTAATCTAATTAAATCAGTCGAATGAATACAGATTATAAGAATATTATTATTCATTAATCTTATAACTGGCACTCATTTTAATCATTTAAAAGGAGATAAAAATTATGTTGATTGCATTTCTGTCCCGCAGAATCGGTTTTTACAATATTGCGGTGTGTCCTCCAGCTCCAAAGCGCAGATTTTTGTTTGTAAACAAACACAAAACAGTGTAACCGTAGAACATACTCATACTGGGTATCGACCGGAATATATAGCACTCTCGGTTGACTGAAAATTTAGCGCGTCTAAGTACTAGGCTTTAAATCGGAAATTTTTTGCGAAAGTGAACTCTGGTGCATGCATGTATTTGTATATTTACCATACCAATGGATTGCTTTTCCAGTATTAATCGGTATTTTTCCGGATTTGAGTTCTCGTCTGCAAAAAGCCAGCTGGGAAATATTTTGTCGATGCATATCATCCCTAATTTTGTAGACAAAATATTTCTTCTAGTCTTTTTTTAAAATGTCGGATAAACATTACCAGGATAGAGTGTGAAAAAATCTTAATTCAAAGTACAGTTGCACATCTATACGCCAACATTGTCTTAATTTGATAAATATATACTCGAAAAAAGTAATCGACAACGTTGAACTATTAATATTGATTTTTCAATTTTGTTGTGTGTGGTGAGTTGGATTTTGTCTTATACCTACGAACAAAATATTTTGTATGGTTGATATTAAAATATCAACCACAGAATAGGATGTAAAGTTATTTATTGCAATATAAATTCATTCATAATAATTTCATTTATTTCAATTATTTATCTTCATTGTTATCGGAATAAAGCTGTCACAAAATGTGTATCTCATGGATAGACAACATAATGACATACATACAGATATAAATATGTTTTTGCTGTGATTGTGTTTATGTGTTCACATATGTGTATTCATTTTCATGCATAAAAAAAATGAATTTTATATGTATGTACATGTATACTGCTACATATATGTATATGCATATGTACATAGTTATGTATAAATATATTGTGTGCGAATATCCATGTGTGATGTGACATATAATAAATGTATCAAATATATAAATATCAATCCTATTAACATATACAGTTTGTTGTTTACTGTTTCAGAAAAATAATTATTTAAAAGGCTAACTATAAAAACTTCTTAGCCATGCCTTTACACAACACATTTGAACGCATCTACATAGGAGTAGTATTCTGTGCAGTGTTGGTTTCTTTCGTTGCAACGGGACTAGTGACTTCAAATGAAAACGAAGATGAATATCTAACACAACGAGGTTTGTATAATATACCATAGGTAATAATATGTAAATAGCTATTGTATACGTACATGTAACATAGAATTGCTTAGTTTCCATAGATTAAATATTATAATTACAAGAGATGTAGCCCCTATCTACATATATTCTTGATCAACATTAACAGCCAAGTCAATATACATACATAGCCGTCGTTCGCTTGTACAATATTTGCACGTTGATATGCAATGACAGCACCATCGACACCAAGCCGAAGCCTGTTACGTGCGGAATCCAGTCAGAAACGCAGCTCTCCCTCCGCTCAACCGTAGTTCTCCCTCCGCTCAACTGCAGCGCCGGCTGCCGCATAACTTGCAACGCGTGTAACCAAACTGGTCGCGCACATGCAGGAAAGATAGATGTTAGACTAATATTTGAGGAAAAGGGAAAGGTATGTTAGAATTCGTGATTTAAGAAGAGAAAGGGAAAAGATATAATATGGTAAAAAGAATTATAATTCGAGCATAAGACCCTAAATAATTTGATCTAGAAAGCGGAAGGAACAAAGGAATATTAAAATCGTGAAGCTTATGCGGCTCAGCAAGTCTTGGCTATCTACGTCACCCTATCTTTCTAAATCACACAAAGCATTTTTCTACGATTAACGAAAGGTGGAAGGTTTATTAATATCAATCTATTAGGGTTAGATGGCAATCTCACACTTGCATCCCAGTTGAGGCCACGAAAATCAAAAGCTAACGAGAGTACTTTTACACCCACTCAGTCAGTATTTACGATTTATGATTTATATCTGTTTGCAGATTACAGTAGCTTAGCTACTGAAAATGAAATTCTTCATTCTGGCTAAAAAATGATCCAATCTCTCGTATTTTCAAAATTGTGGACGCCACAGATTTTCGTCTTTTGTGGGGGCAGGGCAGAATTCTGAAAAACACTTGTAACAGTGTGATATCACATAAGTCTGGAAACATCTCTGAGATCTAGATCTATATACTTTGTGTTCGAAAACGTTCCCTTTTCTAAATCTAGTATAACCCTTAAATGTGCGGTACGGGTATACTAAAATTTGTTGGACTTATTCTTCACGGTCCTGGTGAACATGCACTGAGGATACTATACGCAGCAGTCATATTAGCATGGTAGAAATAAGTTGAGAAAACTTAAATTTGGGTTCTAGTTTAACACCAAGATCATAAGCCAGTGTAATTCTCCACCGCCAATAAGGAGCTGGAACGGTGAAACGCCATTTCGATTTCAAAATGAAATGATCTTCTGCTGGACACATGGCTTACCTTAATCCGCATACATGCGTACTCGAGAGTTTTCAAGTAGTGAAGGCAAGTCATTAATAAAGAGTTTAAAATGTAAGGGGCCTAGATGGCTGCCCTGTGGTACTCTAGAAGTAACCTTAACAGGTAAAGAGATAGAGTTTTTAAAGAGGACTCTTAGAGACCTAGAACAAAGGTTGAAAGAAATCCACCTTAACGATTGGGCAGAAACCCTCAAAGCCGAAGTTTTTGTGATAGAAGAGAGTGGTTTACGGAGTCGAATTTTTTGCTGAAATCGGTGTAAGTAACATCCATCTGCAAGTTGCCTTAAATTATTAAAGAGCTGAACTCTAATAAATTTGTGGTAGTTGATTGTCGCCTTAAAAATCCATGCTGAGCTGAAGATACAATTTTTTTAAACATTAAAGGAAAAGCAGATAATTTAGATTTAACTCTATAATTCTTTGCGCCATACTTATTACCTTTCTTATGGAGAGGAATTATAAACGAACAGTTTGAAGGTACTTCAGCGCAGTACCTATGTACACAGCTAGGAACGCTGTCAGGAATTTCGGCTGACCAGAGTTGTCCTCAGAGTTTTTTCGAAAAATCGAATAATTTTTTTCCGATTTATTAAGAAATGATAGTCCGATCCAATGAGGTTGGTGGAATGCCGACCGACACTTCGAATGAAGGATTTTAGAGTCTTCAGGTATAGTGAACGAAGCGCTGGCTCTAACAACACTGTCGCATCCGAGACACAGCACAGATCAAGAAATCAACCCAGTTCACCAAGAACTATCATATGGTCTTTATCTGATAGCGAGGAAGAAACAGTTTAAAGCTGAAGTTTGAGTCCACTCAAAGCACTCAAAGTTGAAAATTGCTTAACAGTGCAAGAATGTATTAAACTTTGATTGACATCCTGCATCTTTCAGGTACAATAAAAAGTAAACTGTGTAACGTATGATTCTGTTTTTTGGTAATTATTACTAGGTGTATGTATTTTTATTTTATTTTTCTTTATTCAAAGTGATACCGTTGATACTTTCATCGGTGTAATTTTATTAGAAGAAGTAGAACTGCAGTGAAATTTGAGTCATAATAGTTTCTGCACGTAAATTCTTGAGAAATCGCGGTTCACCGAGGGCAATTTTGCCTTTGATACTGTAATCCATGTAATGTTTTTATCAGCCTTTCCTCCGGTTATCGAACATCGCGATTTGCGATTTGGCCGTCGATTTGACATCCAAATCGCAAAAAAGCGTGCTTCGGTTTTCGTAAATCGTAAGATTTTTACGATTTGAAACTTGCTATTGAGCTCGCGATTTCAAAAGGCATTTCACATAGCGCTTAAATAAAACTTGTATTGTCGGAAAAAAATAATATAAACTTATTTTCTAATGTTTCAAGTCTGGATTTATATAATTGAAAATTGAATTTCATATATCCTAATATATTTAATAAATTTATTTCTAATGGCACGCAAATTTCACCTCATCAAAATAATCCTAAGCAACAATAAATTGATAATTTCCATTTGAACCATAAAATATCGATATCAATATCAGCCAGAAGTAAAAATGTCGTATGTTCTTAACCAACCCATTTTTTATTATGTTTTGGTATAATATAATGCGGTTGCCAAAACGAAGGCATATTCAACTAAAATATTTCCATTTCCAAACTAAATCCTAGTACTCAGACGCGCTAAATTTTCCGTCGACCGAGATCAGGAATGATATTCGTATGAAACCGATAAGAAATCATCCCTGTTTTTCGGGCGACCGAAATTTTCGCAGCAGGCGTTTCGCAGACCGGTACTCAATTCCGAAAAAATGCCATTTGATACATACTAGTAAAGCGACCGATGGTATTTTCCCATCTCGATCGGAACATTGAAATATTTCGTCCAAATGACACATACAAAAGTTAAATAATGAAGACAAATGTAATCTAATTAAGGCAGTAGAATGAATACAGATGATATGGATATTACTATTTATAAATTTTATACCCGGTACTCAATTTAATAAATCAAAAGGAAATAAAAACAATGTTGATTGCACATGTGTCCTGCAGGATCGGATTTATCCAAAATTGCAGTGTGCATTATCGTCCTCCAGCTCCAAAGCGCCAACAAATAAGACATGTCTACTTGCTTTAATACAACATTCCATACAACATTAATACAACATAAAACAGTGTAACCGTAGAGCATGCAGTTTGACCACTTTGATCACACTGGGCACCGAGCGGAATATATAGCACTTTCGGTCGACGGAAAATTTAGCGCGTTAGCAAAGTTACGAAAACCGGAGCGCACACAATTTCAATTCGTACGAATTGTCCCAAAATCGTAATCGCAAAAATTTACGAAAACCGGAAGCGGTATAATTATTCCTAAAGCAGTAACATTTCACTCGTTATTTGATTTTCTGTGCCTCTTCTTCTTTTAACCGGCGCAGAAAATAAAATATCGGTCGACGACCCCAAACTATTTTATATAATAGAGATATATATATTTGGTCCACCTTTTTCAGAAAATATTCTGGAGAAGTCCTACCATGGACTAATTCGGGAAAATGAGACTCTTGTAGAGATAACACCATTAATTAAAGTCGATGAAGAAAAAATTTGTAACTTTCGCATTCTGAAAAAGCCATATCATGAGATACCATTCGAGGTAAGGCACTGTGACTTGGCATTGTCCCACCTGACTATAACTTTAATTTCAGATTGAATTGGTCAATAATCTAGGAATTTTAAAAGCACGTCGTACACTAAATTGCGAGAAACGCAAAAGCTATCACTTTGAAATCGTAGCTATATATTGCGATGGAACGCCATCCAATACAGCCAATGTTCATATAACTGTTATCGATATCAATGAGTATGCTCCTACATTTCTAGAGCAATCATATGTAACTGAAGTAGATGAGGGACGACTGTACAATGAAATCATACGCGTCGAAGCTTCCGACAAGGACTGCACCCCTCTTTTTGGAGACGTTTGCAAATATGAGATACTCAACAATGATGAGCCTTTTGCTATTGATAATGAAGGCTCAGTAAAGAATACTGAACCTCTTTCACATAAAGCTTCCCATAACCACATTCTATCTGTAGTTGCCTTTGATTGCGCGATGAAAGAATCCGCGGCTATTATGGTCAGCATAAAAGTGCGGCGTGTGTGTGAAGCGAAATTTGTTGGTATACCAGAGCGTATTGATTACACCGTAAGTATATATAATTCTGTCTAACTAATAAATATATATGTTTATTATAATTTTCTTACTAACTAGTCCGGCAGCACTGACAGCCTACAATTGTTCCCTAATGCCCGCCTAGATCTGTGTGACATTTCCTGCACCAACGAAGACCTGAGCATACACGCATCTATAGCACTTAAGGTACGTTTATTAACAAAAGTTAAAAAAATATAGTTTCTCTTGCGACTTTGTCTACATTTGTTGTAATGACATAGAAATTAAGTCGAGTATAGGCTCGAATTTATATCTCAGTTTGCTATTTTACTATTTATGCATCTTATTTTTTTTCTTTGTGACGCATTTATTTTTAGTTAACTTAAAGATTAACTTAAACTCAGATCCGAAAAAACACCTCGCGAACAGAATCAGGGTTGATATTCGTATGAAATCGATAAGAAATTTTTTCGGGCAAAAACTGTTTTCTAGTCTCTGTACCCAAGGAAGTATTCAGATCAACAATAAAAAAGGTCAGTATATACTAGAAAAGTATCGGAAGTTATTTGCTGGTATGTTTCTACCCCCTGTAAAGTTATATCAATTTGATATAGTTTGCTAGCCAACTCGAGGCAAACATTGCAATATAAGAGTAAAAAACCAAATGAAATATTTAAGTAATGAAGACAAATATAATCTAATTAATGCAGCATTATATGAAGGACAATTATATGGGTATTATAATTTATTATTTTTATTAGTTTTCATGAATGTAAAACAAATATAGTTTTGAATACTTGTTGTCTTCACGGTGATCGGCACGGGAGGCGTCGGCATCTGCTGCTGCTGAGAGTCAGACACATTACCTTGCCAATAAAATATTGGGGAGCCCAGGATATGCCTGGGGAAGAGCGACCCCAGCCGAAGAGGTACTTTTCATTGACTTTTAACAAAACCAAGCATCTGTCTGAGCAGTGTAACCGTACGGAATGCAGTGCACACCTCAGGTCACATTACTGGCCGCAAGCAGAATATATGACATTTGTTTGCTAGCAAACAGTTTTTGGATCTGAGTGCTAGGCTTTATTATTAGTTCCTTCTGTCTTCGATGTCATGTCCTCTTACATTACTATCGATACCGACATACGATGCAACACTGCTATCGATATAATTAATACTAGCTTATTCTAATGTTTACAATACTAGATTATTTTAATGTTTACATCTTTATGTAGACGAAGCACATATCGTTTGGGTGCGATCGTGATATATCCAACTGCACCTCAAGCCTAGCCATGAAGGATCTCTTACCCCAAGATGCAGAGTGGACTAAGGATCTAAATTACGATGAAGGTCCAGAACCCATATTCCATTTTGATGGCTCGGTTGGAGTGGTTGTTCCTGATGCAGTTGTGGATCATTATGATTTCTCAATGCGCCCGTTTAGCATTCTTTCGATTTTTAGACATAGCAGTCAAAGTTCAACTAACAAACATGTCAAGGAACATATATTGTGTAGTGCCGATGACCACAAAATGAATCGGCATCATATGGCACTTTTCGTTCGCAATTGTCGTCTGATCCTTCTTCTCCGAAAGAACTTTAATGAAGGCGATCTGAACATATTCAGCCCGGCCGAATGGCGCTGGAAAATTCCTCAGGTCTGCGACAACGAATGGCATCACTATGTACTCAACATTGAACAGTTCGGCAAGGTTCAGCTATTTATTGATGGTATAAGATTCGATAGTTCTATTGATGATCGTCACAGTAATCCGGAGGTAATTGACGATTGGCCGCTGCACGCTGCACATGGAGTAAACACAACTCTAGCCGTTGGAGCTTGCTATCAAAGTTCGGAAAATCGTTTAAAACATGGCTTTAATGGAGATATTTCAGAGGTGAAAATTGCTCTCTATGGTATTCTGACCACGGATGACATTAAGTGTGGATCAAACTGTGCTGAACATCTGATGTCGCCCAATGATGTAATAGTTGGTCAAAATAAGATTTCGGAATCGGACGTTCAAATCCAGGCCAATGTTCAAATGAACGAAATCCACATTGAAGCTCAGACTAAGCACAACACTGAGCAATTAATGCGTAAAATACAGTACATCAATATTAAACAAAGTCCAACAATAGGACGGCGTAATATAGAAGTTCGTACATCGCTTATGTGTAATAATCATAGCTCGATTCGCCTGCCGACTATAGAGACTTATATCATGGTTAATGAACCTATAGCCCAAGTTAGCTTAAATGTCGGATCGACATCGGTAAATGAAGAAATGGATTCGTCTTCAAAAAATAAAGTTAAAAAAATGAAATCACTCTTCCAGAAGGATGGATTAGATCAAGATCCGCTAATGAATACCAGAAAAATCACAATTACTGGTATGTACAATTCCTATCGTATAATTTATGTGTTTTGACAATACTGATTACTGATAAATGTTTTTATACCCTTGAATCGAAGGGTATTCAAGGTCTGGATCGTACACTATTTTATATAGCTGCCATCGGTTAAAGAATTAAATATAGATGGCTGAACTATTGGCATGAGGAGCGTCATGGTCACAGCCTTTTTGCCGGTTTTTTCGTTACACTGGTATTTAAATTTCGGCTCGCTGACCTTGCTCCCTTACTCTATTTATACTCTTACTCGAAGAGTCAAGGGGTATATTAGACTTTTGATAAAAGTGGATGTGTGTAACGCAGAGAAAGAAACGTTTCCGACCCCACAAATTAGATATATGTATGTACATATTCTTAATTAGCATCAATAGCCGAGTCGATAGAGCCATGTCGGTCTGTCCGTCTTGTTTGTCGCCTAGTTCTCAGAGACTATAAGAGCTAGAGCAACCAAATTTTCGGCCCGCCCTCTCCCGTCCCCTTAAATGACGAAAATCTGTAGCAGCTACAATTTAAAAACAACGATAAAACTAAAAACGCAGTATCCTAGAAAATTACCATTACGCTCACACACTCTGCCTCGTGCGCCTTCTGGCGGAGGAGATGAAGAATCTACATTGTAAAGAAAAATGTAGATATACCAAAAAAAAGTAAAAAGATAACATATTTAAAAATTTCACAATAATCATTAGTTAACATACATATATATACTGACTGAGTGCGGATATAAGAGTAGAGTCGTGAAGCGACTCAAAACGCCCCCCTCGTTTTTCATAGACTGCTCAACATGCGTTTAGTTCTGTACTGATTAACATTAACATAACCCCAAATTGATAATTACAAAATTCAAATTCAAAATTGAATTTTTTTTTCCGCTGTGGCCCAAAATGACTTTTTCTGATAGATTTGGAGCTTTACATTTTTTTAAAGAATTATGGTTATTTTTTTATGTTTTAGTTTTTTTAAGAATTTTTAAAGTCTGATATTCTCTTTAGAGGTAGCTTAAAGTCAAAATTTTGGGAAAAAATACCGAAAGTTTCATTTGAAAGCTTGGAATTTGCCAGACGGTAAGCTGAAATCACATAGTGTTTGGGTCCAATTTCTAGATGTCTTAATTATCTTTTAAGAATAGTAAAGTTATTTACAACCAGACGTAAGATACTTAAGTTATGTAAAAAAAGAAGAGCTACCTCTGAAAAAGCTTAAACTAAAAATACCAGTTTTAAAAATTCTTTTAAAAAAATTCGTATATAGAAAACAAATTATTCTTTACAAAAATGTAAGGCCCCAAATCTATCAGAAAAAGTCGGTTTAGATCCTTGAGGAAAAAAAAGTTCGATTCTGTCGAGTAGGGTAATTTATTCAAAGAATAACTTATTTAACCACTTGACATATACAAGATCGTAATACGTATGCATGATCTCATTAACTTTGATTCAAAGGAATAGGGAAAGCCTATTCAAATCAACAAAAGATAATTTTTTTGGTATTTTTTATAACTGCATCATCAAGTGGCTTTTCTCCCGTAAAATCTGGCTATTTTTAAGAAGCAACTGCGGGAAGCGGAAATTCTGCATTTTTATACCCGTACTCAAAAGAGTTAAGGGGTATACTGTATTTGTGGTAAAAGTCGATGTGTGTAAAGCAGAGAAGGAAAATTTTCCGACCCCATAAAGTATATATATTCTTGATCAGCATCAATAGCCGAGTCGATATAGCCATGTCTGTCTGTCCGTCTATCTGTCTGTCTGTCTGTCTTGATGAGAGCCTAGATCTCAGAGACTATAAGAGCTAGAGCAACCAAATTTTGTTTCCAGACTTATGTGATATCAACCTGTTACAAGTCTATTTCAAAATTTTTCCCCGCCCCCTTTCAAATCGGAAAACTATGATTGACTAAATCTACCAGATTGCCAGCTGCTAACCTACTCCTTTCCAATGCTGCAGCGCTTACTCATTCTCTCTCTCGCTCACAAACTCTGTCTTGTGTAGTTTGCGCGCTCTGGCGGTGGTGTAAGAAGAAATATAATTCAGCCGTCTTTTTAATAAAAAAATTAATCGTTTTCAGGAACGTCTAATAAATTGGTATCGTATCAGGAAATAAAGTTGGGTGTTCACATTTTGGATAAAATTCACATCGCTACGTCTATCAAGAACAGTAACAAAATGAATTCCAAAGAGTATTTGGATTCGTGCAGCGTGGTTGTCTTCCCGTCGTTAAATCCAGATCATGAAGACATTCAAATAGATGGGGACGAATCTTTGTCATCAACAATGGATATAAAAACCAACATAAATAAGGATGGCGTCGAAATGATGGGAACGGACAGTATTCATAATTATCTGAATGTTTTGCGTTCTCTTATCTACAGTAACAAAAAGCCGGCGTATTATCTAAATCGGGTTTTTAAGCTTTCTTGTGGCCAGCTAAGCTCCCAGTATAAAAGTGCGGAATATACCCTTACGCTGACTGTCCTACATCCAAAACAGTCGTTATCCAAGACTACAAATGCCCCATCTCCGCCGTCCTTGTCGCAAGTAAATGATGCTGGGAATGCCAACACTGCAGCAGCTTACCACGTAAATGGCGGTTTGACAAGAGAAGATGTGAATCAGGCATCTGGTAGGTCGTAGATTTTCTCTTAAATGGTAACAAAAAATTAGTTAACCGTTTTCCCGTTTCAGATACTAAGGTTTTCTCTTATTCACTTTTACACACCAACGATATACAGGAGCCGAAATCACACATACACTCTATTGTTCACAAAGGTTAGTAGAACTGTAACTATAAATGAAAAAAATTAAAATGTATACGTTTTTTTTGTTTTAGCTGAAGGCTCCCATCCAACAATGCTTATAATACTCATTTGTGTTTTCCTGGTTATCCTGCTTTGTGGAGTTTCTATTGCTCGAATCAAAAATAACCATAAATATACGGATCGACATCAGCCGTGTCCGAAGGTTTGCACATCTTTATATATACATAAATCTGTTTATTATATTAACATATATTTTCACATTTAAATACATTATACATTTGAAGAAAATATTTTAAATGTGAGCAGATATTTGCAAAGTTAATAGGTTGAAGTACTCCATAAATAATAGATTTTCTCGATCAGGATTACAAGCCTATTTTTATACCCGTACTCAAAAAGAGTTAAGAGGTATATTGTATTTGTGGTGAAAGTGGATGTGTGTAACGCAGAGAAGGAAACCTTCCGACCCCTTAAAGTACATATATCGAAGTAATAGCCGAGTCGATAGAGCCATGTCTGTCTGTCCGTCCGTCTGTCTGTCTGTCGAAAAACCTGTGGCATCCACAATTTTAAACATACGATAAAACTAAAAACGCAGCATCGTAAAAATTTACCATATCTATCAGACTGCCGAATCTGAGTCAGATCGGATCTTTATTATAGCCAGAATGAAGAAACTAATTTTCAGTTGCTTCCCCCACCTCCTCTGGCGCTGCTCACGCTATTCATTCTCTTTCACACTCTGCCCTGTCAAAGCGCGAGCATCCCCTCGATGAGGAGATGGAGAATCTAAATGGTAGATGTAGAATATTTGTTCTATATGTAAAATCTACATTGTATAAGTAGATCTAGTTAACAGATGCAGCAAAAAAATGTAAAATATTTTAAAATTCTCACAAATTAATATACTGACTGAGTACGGGTATAAAAGTAGAGTCGCGACTAGAAGCGTTCCTTCTCGTTTGTTTTACAAACTGAGTTCGTTGAGTTCGAAGATTTCTGACTGCCAACCACGTCGTTCACGAGCTACCTCGCTTTGCTCTTGTGTTTGAGAAGAACGAAGTCTGTCATAACTGAAGTACGGCTTTGTCGACTTAGGGCCGGTTTCTCGACTTCTTGCCGATAATCCATAGCACAATGTATGAAAAGATTTTTAAAAAATAGCGAAATATTCGAAAAGATAGCCTAAAATTAGAAAACTTTTTGAGCCTTGTGGCTGCACTTTTGGCGGCGTCACAAAGTTAGCTGATCGATGAAAGTTTCGAAAAAAGGGTGTATATATACGCAGACCTACTTAGTATACTAAAAAAATTTCATAAGAATCGGCCGTCGATCCGTTGTTAAGAGTTCAAACACAAAACATCATAGGAAATAGTTTTCCAAAGCTGACTCTCATCATAACTTCTTTTTTTTGTAGATCGCTGATGACGGCTTGATCTGGGATGACTCCGCATTGACTATAACCATAAATCCAATGCAAACAGACGCTGTATCTGAAGATAGCTCTGACTCAGAGAACTCTGATTCTGAAGACGAAGAAGGTAAGTTTTTTTTTCTACAGATATTGTGCACATTTTTACCGTTTACCGTGTTTGTTAGCCTTGAAAGATGGATTTGCTCACATCAATCAACTAGAATGGGACAACACCAATATATTTTCAACAGCTAATTAAATGATGGTTTAAATGATGGAATTTAAAATGTGTAAATGTGCTTTTAAAAAATCTTAAATACAGAATTAACAAATATCTAACAGCTTCTTTAGTGTATACTACATATGTGAAATCTTATATTTACATACCCGTACATACATACATATGTATATGTATTTACACAAGCATAGAATAATTAAGTAAACATTTACATATGTATGTTTCCGCAAATATTGCTTGTGCTCAGAATGTATGTATGTATAGAAACTAAGTCAATGGATATGGATGTGCGTAAGAAGCGAGTACATTACATTTATGTATACGTTATCTTGGCGCAAATACAAATTATAACTAAGGCATAGTACAATTATAATTATAACCAGCATTGCTAGAGCCATACTAAGGGCATACAGCCATAAATATACATATATAAACTATAAAACTATACCATTCAAATAAGACCTAAATGCTTGATTTGTATACCCTCGCAAAAGAATGTAAAATTAATAAACAAGCCTTGATAAACAGTAACCACATTCTGTCTCGAATGCATAGAAGGAGGTTTCTCCGTCCCCATAATTTAAGGTTAATTTTATTACGAAATGCTGCGGTTGAAATCAAAGGCCAAATCACTTTAATCATAATTTATGGCAACTACTATATCTTTTTGTTAACAGTATCCATATATATTTGAATTGAACAAAAATAAATAGATTAGGAAACATATCGATAACTATAGAAACGTTAAATTAAATTTTCCTATAATAAACATTGAAATTAGTTTATATACATATATCTTTAAACTGACCATACCACATAACCGAATATTTTAAGCATAATATTCTTTACAAAAAGCATTTATTTATTATTTATTGTCATTCAAAATAAAACTTATATTTTGTGTAACGTTGCCATTCATTTTTTGTAAATTGTTATTCGTTAAATAAAAATTTAATTTTAGCGTTGTGTTTAAATATTTTGATGCTGTGTTATGACGACTTATAAAGTGGAGTAATGTGAAGTTTATTGAATTCAAGGAATAAATACGAAAGTTGGAAGGCTAGCGAACTAATTCATCTAATTGAAATTAACTTTCTTCTGTATTTAAATAGACACAAAGAGATGTTTGATTTTAGCTAAAGGTTTGCGACGAAGAGAATGGTTCCCGAACCATTTTAATTACATGATATTTATTCTCGAGTATCATCAATAATCAAACTGTTAAAGCCGTCTGTATGTTTCTTTAAAATTGATCACTTGTTCTGCACGCTATTTAACTGAAATATTGCACTTACTCTTCTTTTCGTCTACTTCTTAAGAAACTGGAAAGCTCGGAAAATTTTCTTTAGTAGTTGCTTTTGTTAACTGAACATTCGTTTCTTGAGTCAAAATCTAATCTAATATGAACAGTTTGATGAAACTGTATTAAACCTGTGTTTAATAACGCTTTCATCAGAATTTTACACATGCGTCACTCACAGCGTTATCAGAAATATGAAATATATATATTCATACACAAGTATTGAGGCAGCTTGAGAGCTTAATATTCGTCCATGCACAATATATATATATATATATGTATCTGTATTGTAACGCAGCTCTTTAAAAATGCTTCAAGTTTATCTAATGTAAGTACAGATATTTTTTAAATATACACTTATCCACAGGTTCAATAGGTTCACAAACATCTGTACAAATTTACGCTTATTAACGACACAACAATATAATACAAAAAATATTAAATGATATCACACACAAATATTAGTTATATATAAATCCTTTGAAATAAAATCGCCATTGATCAGTAACAAGATTTGTATGAAACACGAAATTTTATTCAAAATGTTATCAAATATATATGAGTAAAAATATTTATATATAAGAATATAAGTGCATATTTACTTAAAATACCTATATAAAACCGAAATCAATAAAATCAAAAAATTTAATACACTAAGGGTTTCGTGACAGGAATGGAAAACTTTCCGGTTGGCAACGCTATGTGTACATAAAAAATCAAAGAAGTCCAGCTCGGAAAAACAGTAGAAAACGAACCGGTTCGTGAGTTGCTGCACACATGTCGCGACACTAAACTGCCCGATACTAAATCTGGTAATGCAAATTTGTTCACTTCGTTTATCCTCTTTCCAATTAATGACCTACTTGATTCGAATTTAAGAATACTTTATTGGTTTCCATGCCGTACCGTCCACGGAAGCGCTTGGCCGAGGAGATTTATTATTTGTCTGGACGTTGATATGCAACGACTACTGCACCATCAAGTGGCCCATGCTACACCAAGCCGAAGCCTGTTACGCGCGGAACCCAGGCTGCCGCATGACGCGCGACGAGTGTTACGAACCGACCGCGAACATGCAGGAAAGATAGGGGTTAGACTCATATTCGAGGAAAATTAGAGCTAAAAACAACTAAAGAGCTAAACAGGCTATGAAATAGTACTAATTACGGAAAAGATATGTTAGTAAGGCAGGCTCCGGTTTTCACATTCACTTTGCGTTTTACTTTTCAGCAAAAAGTATGACTTTTCATTTCGAGGCGCTCTGGAATCCACTTTTATGAATTCGTTTACACTTTTTACTGTTAAGCGCGAAATTTACTGCTGCTATACCCACGCGTTAGTGCTAGCTGAAAAGTAAAACGCAAAGTGAATGTGAAAACCGGAGCCTGCCTGATAGTCTTGATTTTAAGTTTTTTAGACTGGATAACTCTTTGGTAAACCAAGGAGGCTTCCCAGATCTAACCGGAAAAGAAAGTGGGACACAAGAATCAAAAAGTGTGTCAAGTACATTGTAAAATATGTTTGTGCCTTTCATAACGTCAGTGCACAATTAGGCCCAATATCGACCGACACCTCGAATGTTGGATGGTAGGAGTCTTCAGGTATAGTGAGCATTAGGGCTCGGGTTAGCAACGCTATGGTCGGATCCAAGAGAAAGCACAGATCAAGCAATCGACCCAAGGAATTTTTCAGATGGTTGACTTGAGACAGGGAAAGGTCCAACAAGCCGTTGATAAAGTCATGTCGTGACATGGGCACAAGGATATAGGATTCGTTAGCCGAAGACCAAACAGTACCTGGCAAATTTAAGTCGCCAAGAACTATCGTATGGTCTTTATCTGATAGCGGGGAAGAAACAGTTTTTAAATCGGACAGGTGATGCTCGTATATTAAGATATCCGAGGAAGGTGGAATATACGAGCAAGTAATGAAAACGGAAAAGCCTAAGAGAATCAGTTTTACGCACAGGAATTCCAGGTCTTGATGAGCCTGGACTATGAAATGTTCCGACGTAAAGTTTGAGTACACTGCAACCCACACCCACCGACGTGGACGAGACGAACGATCATTTCTAAAGATTGTGTACCGACCAAAACTTCGGAACTAAGGATTTCCGGTAAACACAATAACGTAGGATGAGAGTGCGAGACTCTCAAGAAAAAGAGTGCTGAGCTTACTACGCAAGCAGTCTCTGTCATTCTGATAGGTGACTAAAATAGAAGAAGTTAGTTTTTGGATGGGTAGAAGTAGAAGGAGATGGAGCACTGGTCTGATTCTGATTTGGAAGATTTATGGGGGTCTATTCTCTTTCTCAGCCTTAAATTCTTTAACCACCAAATGCTCCGGCGAAAACTTGGCGGAAGAAATGTTTTAAAATTGAGTGGGGGAGACACTTATCTTGAAGGAAGATATCTCCCTGGCGTAAGAAAAGTTAAATTTTTCCACCTTTAAACCGACGGAAAACTTGTCGCTTTGGTGGGACTCCTAGCAGTGGTTTTGGCACCACAGGCCTGGTACCTGTGATGGCAATATCCGGTGGTCCTGGACGTCTGTTAGCTGGTGGGATTGAGATGGGCAGAATAGATACAATAACGGGTGGCTAGGAGCGATCGTACTGCAGTTTAAGCCCGACGGTCAGCTCCTTAAAGCCCGTTGGCGTCTGCCTCATAAACATCTTTAATTTTGGTTTGTGCGTGGAAAAATTTTGAGAGAAACTTGATTCAGTATGAAAGCACATGAGTCTGGAAACAAAATTTGGTTGCTCTAGCTTTTATAGTCTCTGAGAACGAGGCGTCAAACAAGACGGACAGACGGACGGACAGACAGACATGGCTCAATCGACTCGGCTATTAATGCTGATTAAAAATATATATACTTTATGGGGTCGGAAAATTTTCCTTCTCTGCGTTACACCCACTTTTCCACTTTTACCACTTTTCGAGTATGGCTATACAAATGTATTAATGAATGCTTAGAAATGTTTGCTTATCAGTTATTAATGGGAATCGCATAGATTGGTTTTACCCCGTGACACAGAGAGACCCACAGTGGGACTAGGAACTCGCAATAAAAAAATACAACTAAAGGGAGAGTAAGTGCCGCAGAAGCCCTTACCGTAAAAATACATACATATGCAAGATTTTTGAAAGAAACTTTTCAGGTTTAATGTCACTTAATGTAACAGATTAAAGAAGGTACGGTATATGTTTAATCTGTAACGAACCATGGGAACCATGGATCGCTAGATTTCCTTAGGCTATACTATCTGCACCCTAATATAAGAAGAACTGTATATTTAGAATAATCCCCTGCCAAGAAGAGTTGGAAGAACCCTCGTTGCACTTCCCGCATCAAGTGTCGCATAATCGACAGTTCAATACGTTTTTGCAAACAGCAAAATTAAAGCACCTCACCCATTGCGTTGTTTCGCAATGACGCAAGTAGGCCGATTTCCGGTCTTCGCACTCTCACGATATTTCACAATCACCAGCGTCAGTTGACCTGCATAGGAAATATCATGGCATTATTGAACAGCAAGTCAAGCCAGCATAAAATGCTCGCGCCCAATGCCCAAAAACTAATAACCCACATTAATTCACCATACGATTTCCAGAGTGCAGACGCAACAGAAATCAATCCAAACCCACTGACCCACCTTTATAGAAGTGGTACACTATGTTTTACCGATTAAGCATAAATATATGTAACACCCGATCGTATAACAAATAAGCGGAAATCAATGTAAAAAGTTGCTGACGCCGGGATCTGACGTACGATGTCGACCACCGGTGAAGAACATAAAAAGCGCAAGATGCACCGAAGAAGGAGCAGTCCATCAGCCAGAATCTCGGCGACAATACCTGTGCAGTACATCAGCCAGAATCCCAGGGAACAATACCTGGGCAATTCGCCAGCCAAGATACCCCACTCGGCAGTCCAACAGCCAGCAACTCCACGCTCACACCTGGCAGCTTTTTCCCCCGATCAGCAAGAAACCACACACCGCGACAAATCAAGAAAAGCAAAACACACCAAGGTCATATATAAAACAAATTAAATCCATAAATAAAGAGAAAGAATCAAAACCAAAACCACCACACCAAGCTTTCACGAGTCATTTCTTCGGGAAATCAACACTTCGCATAGCCCTACCACTTTTTCGGTCACACAAAGTCCAGTCCCGAGTCACAAAAAGTTCCAAATCTACAAATTTCTTGTAGAGGACCTTGGACGTGACTGATGCATACCTCGGCCTGAGATAGGTCCTCACAGATCAGTTACTTTAGGTCAGGGCTCGGCACGGCCCTATCTTAAAAACATAGGAAAAGGCGCTGCCACGTCGCTGCCGGCACACGTACAGTATGAAAAGGCAGCGAGCCTTCGTGTGGCTTCGGCAATGCGACTTCGGCTCTTTCGGTCGAGCTTGATACCCAGAGCGAGAACAAAAATCAGATCAGTTGTGTTTAGCCGTCGACAATGCAAGACCACGCTACGCAGCCTTTTGATTTTACACTGAGCAAAAAAATGTTCAACGTAAAATGGGAAAACAATTAATGTGCGCCTAGAATTTTTCTCCAGTTTTAAAAGGAATTAAATTTTAATACGTAACATTTTTATTTTATTTAATTTCAACTTTTCTTTCACCCGCAACAGTTTAACTTTTGCTACAAATCGTTTGTTGCAGTGCAGCCGCAGCTGCAGAAGGCCTCTTCGGGTTTTTTTACTCACACAAGCGCACGAAAAAAACGTGTCAGAGTGTGTGTGCCGAGCCCTGCTTTAGGTGATCCATATGTCCGTCTTTTCACTAAACCAAACATTTTAATATTATTCTAAGCATTTTTCCATTGCTGCTTTGCTTTCCTCCAGTGAGACTCGTAGCCGACATATGTAAATGTTAAAACCCAGTTTTGCTAGTAAAGATCGTAGTACAATAACGAATAGGTCTTTAGTTGTACAACATACATATGTATATTGATCATAAGACCACTGCAGCTTAAATATATTTTTTTCCTGTATTTTTGTGGGTTCCTGTTTCCATCCATATCACTTACCCTAAGAAGTAACATTTTTACTTGTTTTCATAGTTTTATTTTCAATTAACACACACATAAAATTATTTGTAAATATCTTTAATTTTGGTTTGTGCTTTCTTATAAGTAATTGGAGTTACCTATTATAAATTTAGTACTAATTTTAAATACTAGTACGAGTAAAACTTCGATTTCGATATCCATTGGAGTATTTCAAAACAGTACAGATGCTTTATATATTAGCAACAGATAAAATACGTACAAATAAAATAATTGTAAATTTAAACATAATTTCACCATGCTTTCAATTCTGTTTTCAAGGTAAGCATAGTGCATATAAATTAAATTAATTAAACAGTGTACGTTACGCACACATGCATACATATACATTTAAAAAAATCCATCAATCTTTTCAGTGAGAACCAAATGTATGGATCGAAGCATACGCTTCTTAAACTTATTTTATGTTCTCGGCTCGTAGTAATACATCTTTATTGGGTTTGGGTTTGGTGCATACTTTACGCTAACATATGCTAATTATAATTATCAACGTCAATTCCCCCTTGATTCATGAACGCTTATGTACAATTTATACATAATTATGTCCTTATGTTTTCGGATCTTTCCAAACTAAATATTTTGAAAGTTTTTATAAAACTTGCATGATTTTTGGTTAAGTTGTTCTCTATTGAACATTTTGGTTTCTTCGGTTTTTGTGCTTATGTATTAGGTGAACTACTAACTTACGTTTAGACCAGTCCTTGTTTGTTCTTTAAAAAATACCTAGATTGCAAGCCTTGCACATGAAAGGTCGAATCGAACAATAAATGCAAATTTGTATATGGGAGCGCTCACATTAATTATAGCCTTTTACATACAGAACAATTTAAATGTGTGTTGTTTTTTTTTTATGTATTTATGTACATACGTACTAAATATTGCAAGGACCCTCTGTTATAACTCATTGAACGGCTAGCGATTACAAATAAAAATAAAATAAATATAAAATGTACGAAGACCGTGTAAAAGAGAATATAGAATCTATAGTCGTATTCAAACTATAACTAATTTAGTAGAGGTATTTTTTAGATTGGTGATTATACAAGGAATATGTCTGATGTTTCAGACTTTGTGCATGCACTACCAGTTGGCGACGCAGCTGATGCTAAAGAATTGGCCCGCGTTGCAGCTAATGGAGAACGCAGGTCCTGGCTCAATGCTGACTGTGGCTGCCCACCTTCGTAGTAGTAGGATGAGTCTGCAAATATATTTAAAATATATTAATATTATCGCACAGACTTCGCCATTAAAATGTGATGCTTGATGCTTTACTTACTTACTAAGCCGCCGCTCGCTCCGTAGCCATAGGAACCATAAGCACCTCCATATTGTGTGTAAGCTGAACTATAGGCATATTCTGAACCTGGCACAACTGAGCTACAACCTGTAAATACAAATATTTTTAAATGCCATGCGGTTGTATGAGTACACGTGTATGTATGTTGTTCAAAATTGGGTCAACGAAAACTATACAAATAAAAATTAAAATAAACAAAATGTGGAAAAAAACCAAAAATTAAAATTATACCTTTACAGCTCAAAAAAAATTAGATTGGAACGTAGAAAGTCAAGAACAAAATATGTACACATATGTATGAATAATACGAATGTTTTTGGATAAGCGCCGGAAGAACAACTTGTATACATATTAACGCATAGAGTTAATTAAAGCAATTTACACTTATTCGTCAATGGTCGCTTAAGAAAGAGAAGAAGGTTCAGATATCAAGTCACCGTAGAGTTTTACTTTTAACTCTTGTTACCCCGTGAAGTGGATATTACGCAAAAAAGGAAAACTTTGTCAGTTATGTACACTAAGATAGCTCTTAGATACTCGTTATCTTGCAATAGGTTCTTATGTAGATCTATTAATCTATGCATAATAGTAGGTACTAGTATTTAATTGTACTGTTACCGTCACCACTGTTGTGCGAGAGACAAACGTGCTGAAAAGAGAGCTTAGCTTGTTTTTTTTGGCTCTTCCCGTGCAGATGTGAGGCGTATGCAAAAAGGTAGACATTTTTTTGGTTTGCAACTTGCCTGTAGAGTAATGATTAAAACTTGGCAGTACTGTAGGTGTAGCATAAATGCCAACATTACTACATACATTTGTATGAACATCTGAACGATCGTCAGCAGCGCTGACATTTAGCGAAGAAGGGCCTCCGCCTCCGCTCGGCTGAAGGAGTATTAGAGATGAGGTATGTGTATTGGGATTGGCAATGGCAATGGGGCTGCTGTTGCTTGTTATTAGTTGCTGTTCTGTTATATGGTGTAGATTTGGTAAGGGTATATGGTTGTTCTGCTCCAAATTTCGTTTTTCAGATTCCATGTTCTTATCAGATCTGCTGGCACTCTCCTCTCTGTCCCTGCTGTCGCTTCGAACCACTGGCTCCTTTATTAGTAATGTACTGTTTATATTACTTTCGTTGTGGTTTGTGTGCTCATTTCGCACAGTTCGCGGACATAGGCTGGTCGAACCGGATCTTCCCGAAACTGCAATGACACCATGTCCCTGTGGTGAGTTCGCGCCATTATCCAAGCTTGTTATTGACGGATAGCTTCCGTTTTCAAAGGCTATTGCGGCTATATACACATACATAGTAACAATTTAAATCAGTTTGAAAATACTTGGATTTGCGAGTACTAACTATAACCTTAGCATACAGTATACAGTATCTACACAAAAAAAAAATCCGATCATGATTCCGTTGATACATTTATAAAATATTTCACAGAGTAAAGCTGTAAAGCTTTTGGCTACATTTGCGCACAAAAGTGCATTCTTATTAAAACCTTAATTATCTATTATGTTATAAACGTTCAAACTTGAAACTTGATCTATCCTTACCTGCGTAGAAAGGTGCGATTGACTGTTCCTGTACTGTATTTGAACTAATCTTCATGTCATGCATACTTATGGGGACTAGCGGAGTAAGCGAACTGCTGCCTACATCGGCAAAGTTCATAAAGAATAGGTAAGAACGCAAATAAATGATGAAATAAAAACATTTTAAAATAAAAGGAATTACTTATCGACGACATTTTAAACAACTACTTATCGAAAATGTTTTTCTTAGTAGGTACTTACCGATTGATGGACCGATTGTCTGTGTATACAGAGAGCCTTGAGCCTGCGACATTGTGGCTATACTATCATATAGCATAGACGTATCATTGCCAGATGGTGCCGCTCCTGACCCTGATATCGTGCTGGTTGAAAAACCGTTTGATGGCTCATAGTATGAGGGAGCATTGGTACCGCCGCCGGTCGTTAAGTTTCCTAGCTCGGAAAGCAGTTTGTGTTCATCTTTAATGCACCATTTCCCCGACCATATCTTAAAAGAAATCGTATAGTTTACCAGTTGCCACAAATATAAGAAATTCATGATTTTCCGCCAAGCTCACCAACAAATAACGAATATATGTACATACATACATACATATATACATTTATAGCCTGCGCGCTCGCTTCGTTCGAGCGCCAACCCCCGGTTGATGCCATTGATGCCTTTAATAATGTAGTCTGTTCAATGTTATTAGAACTGAACTACATAGTTATTAGTGCAGCAGTGACATTCGGCACGATATTTTATTTTCTGTGCCTCTTCTTCTTTCTCTCATAATACATATGTACATCTATTATATACATATATGACTTATCTCCTCCCAAACGGCTCGATCGATTTTCATGAAATATTTGTCGTATATTAAGTAAGTGTGCGCATAGGTCGTAAATTATTATACCCTTACTCAAAAAGAGTTAGGGCGTATATATTTGTGGTAAAAGTGGATGTGTCTATCGCAGAGAAGGAAACGTTTCCGACCCCATAAAGTATATATATTCTTGATCAGTATCAATAGCCGGGTCTCTGTCTGTCTGTCTGTCCGTATTGATGAAGCCTAAATCTCAGAGACTATAAGAGATAAAGCAACCAAATTTTTTTTCGAGGCTCACTGCTGCAAGTGTATTTTAAAATTTCGCCACGCCCGATTCGATTGCCGAATCTGAGTCAGATCGGATCATTATTATAGCCAGAGTAACGAAATTAATTTGCAGTTCATCCCCCACCTCCTCTCAGCACTGCTGACGCTACTTATTCTCTTTCTCGCTTGCACACACTCTGACCTGTGCAGTGCGTGACTGTTGCGAAGAAGATGTAGAATCTGAATTACATACTCAATTTAGAATATACATTTTAGATGTATAATCGACATTGTAGATGTAGATAACAGATGTAGACAAAAAATGTAAAATGTAAAATATTTTTAATTCCCACAAATTTGTATACTGACTGACTACGGGTATAAAAGTAGAGTCGCGTCCAGAAGCGACTCACACGTTCCTTCTCGTTTTTATACCCGTACTCAAAAAGAGTTAAGGGGTATACTGTATTTGTGGTAAAAGTGGATGTGTGTAACGCAAAGAAGGAAAATTTTCCGAACCCATAAAGTATATATATTCTTGATCAGTATCAATAGCCGAGTCGATAGAGCCATGTCTGTCTGTCCGTCAGTCTGTCCGTCTTGTTTGACGCCTCGTTCTCAGAGACTATAAAAGCTAGAGCAACCAAATTTTCTTTGAACAATGCCACCAAGACGCAAGGGGGCCCAGTTGCACCGTCGCACAGTGGGGCCTCAGCCGCAAAGAGGTGGCAAAAGTCAATGCATTTTTTGAACGCTTTGGATAAATCCAATACACGAATTCGATAGAGTATTTTCCAAAGCTTTCAAAAATAAAGTTTAAAAAGAATCGTACTTTTAGTTTAGGAGATATGAGCAATCAAAGTTGAAAATTATTTCCGTGTGCAACAATTTATTCAACTTTTAGTGACATACTGCATCTTTCAGATAGAATAAAAATTGAACTGTGTGAGGTATCATTTTGTCTTTGGTATCATTTACTAGGTGTATTCATTTTTATCAATATTCAATGAAAAACTGCTTCGTTGCACAGACAGTTCAAGAGAAAAACGTACTTTCCAAACCATCTAAATTTTTTTTGTTTTTCAACTTTGACTTGAATTAAAAAAAACTACATTTTTGTTTTTTCGAAATATTTTGTATACGGGATCTTTGCATATTTCTTTACTCAAATCAAAGGTCGATACGTGCAGTCTTGGGTTTTTGGCTTCTACATCGATAACAGTGACGCTACCTCGCACGAAAAACGGCCAAAAATGGGCTGTCGCAGCTCAAATTCCCATACAAAATCCAAATTTTGACGTTTTTCGTGCGAGGTAGCGTCACTGTTATCGATGTAGAAGCCAAAAAACCCAAGACTGCACGTATCGACCTTTGATTTGAGTAAAGAAATATGCAAAGATCCCGTATACAAAATATTTCGAAAAAGCAAAAATGTAGTTTTTTTTAAATTCAGGTCAAAGTTGAAAAACAAAAAAAAATCAGGTACTAATGTACTAATGAAACTATATACTCAGGTACACTCAATCATTTAACCATTTTTAAGTTTTCGCCATCTAAATTATGTTGTTAGCTATTAATCCATTTGAAGGTAGGTCTTTTTAACTTCGACCTACCTTTTTCAAAAGTTTTTTTAGCATTGCGTATGCAGGATGGTCGTTATATTTGACCTGAATTGGACTAAGTTTTTTAACCTGCTTTTTATTTTGCCAAAGGGTTGTATATGCAAATGTATATATATTGCAGTCCTTTTTTGGATGATTCCTTAATTGAAGAGGAAAATTTGGAATATGGCATTTCCCCATTGCATGCCAGAATAAGATGTATGGAGTTTATTTTAAAACTTGCATATACCATCCCGCGAACGGAAGAATCTTTTGACGATAGCATGCCAGCCAAAGAGAAACATAAACACAGGAAAAAAACGATTCAAGATGAATTCTTTTCGAAACTTGGACTGAGGGTCGACTGCCCCAAATATGGATACGGGAACACAAACGATGGAAACTCATCCCGGAAATTCTTTAAGGAACACGAAATTACAGCAAAAATAACTGGAGTGGATGAAGGCATTATCCAAAGATTGGCTGTAATTTTGAATATTTTAAACTGCAAGGACAAAATTAACACCCGCAAATTTGGCGAATATGCCTCGAAGACTGCAGAGTTGTTATTTGAAAAGTATCCAGAAAAGAAGCTTACTCCAACGCTTCATAAAATTTTCGCACACGGTCAAATTTTAATAGAACATCAGAGCCTTCCAATAGGAGAGATGTCAGACGAGGCCCAGGAAACGAGAAACAAGGATTACAAGAAATTCAGGTACATGAATACTTGTAAAATATCACGAACAAGGCAAAACCAGGATCTTTTCAACATGTTGGCAGCCTCTTCAGATCCATTTATTTCATCTATTAGACATGTGAAATCCAAAAAAGAATTAGAAAGTATTTATTCTTCAGAAATGTTAAGATTATTGGATATTCCTAACGATACATCGGAAATTTATTTATTCTTCAGAAATGTTAAGATTATTGGATATTCCTAACGATACATCGGAAATAGATGCATGTTTTATAGTAACCCAAAAATAAGAACAATTAAAAAATTTTTTTTTCTTTTTTGTAAATTCTGTTTTAGTTAAAAATTAAATGTAAAATAACTTTTAATAGTGTAATAGGCCATTAAAAATTCTTTATCGATCCGAAAAACTTGGAATTTATCATTTTGCATAGGAAAATATGCACTGGTAACAAAGTTCAACTTTGGCTATTTATTGTAAAGGTGCTAGATATTGTAGCACCATGTTCTTCTGCAGACTAAATTCTGAAAGTTTTTTCTTTTAAGCGCAATTTATTTCATGAAGATATCTTGATTCGTTCGGAAGTTATTAATTTAGCAAGCTGAAATGGCCAAAGGCCCCACTGTGCGTCGAACAAATAATGCGAAATTCATGTCGAACGAATCAAAGAAAATAACGAAAATAGCCGTGAGGGTATGTCGCAATTGCATTATTCTTATTCAGTAGCGGTACGAAATGAACAAAGACAATTGGAACGGAGACGTGGGCCGCTACATAACTGACAATATCAGAGAAAATGCCCGACAACGCCAACAAGAACATATTGCATTGATATTGAATATTCCGCACATCAGAAACTGTTGGTTGTTGCCGTTTTCACGCGCTCAAATACAAACATCAGTCAAATTGTATGTGTTGCGCATAAGAAAAAGTGAATTTACCTTAAATTGCATGGATGCATCGGCATGGATCTAGAATCTAGATTCACACATATTCCTCATATTTATTACAAAATTACACGTATTCAGTCAAACAAAATGCTGGAAGTATTCAATTTAATGGCAAAATCGAAGATTACCTAATGCGCACATTTTAATTTGGTTAGCCGACAAAATACGCCCTGAGGAAATAGATAGTGAAATTTCCGCGGAATTTTTAGATCCGTATACTGATCCACTACTGTTCGATATAATTACCACAAACATGATTCATGGCCCATGGGGTGATCTGAATCGCTTATCACCTTTAATGAAAGATAGAATATGTAGAAAGCGTTACTAATCCACAATGGTTCCAAAATAGATTTTGTTGGCATAAAGCTAAAAAAAATGTATGATGATTTTTGAAAAATATATAGGAAATTTTAATTTCGATCTCAGCGCCGATGAAGGAATTGATTTTATGTTTGGAAAAATGAACAACAACAGAGTAAAACATTTTCCAGTTATACAAAAAGTGTTATCTTTACCTTAAAAAATTGAAACAGATTACATACTTTAAAAATGAAATTAAACTGAATAGATACTTTCCACATAGAGTTCTAGTTGATTTATCGATCTGAAAAGTTATGAATTTTAAAAAACGCAAACCCTGCCTTGTGCGTAAATAATTTTTTACAATTTTCATTATTTTATATGCAGTCTCCAGGCTGCCGAATATCAGGCAAGGTCGTGAGAACTATACAGGGCCAACTAAGTCGAATATTGGCGGAGGGCAAGGGCGTACCCAGGGGAGGCTGCATCCCCTTTTTTGGATTCCAGTGACTTTTAGACTTTATGCCAAAAAAATCGACTTTGGGACCATGCAATGGTACAATCACAAACGTCGATGGATATCCAATATATCGAAGAAAAAATATTGATAAAGGTTGGCAATCATTCATGAAAAAATTAACAACGTAGACATTGACATTGACAATCGATGGGTAGTACCATATCAAATAATATTAATTGAAAATAATGCAAACATTATTATACCCGTGCCCAACGAGTTAAGGGAAATATAAGATTTGTGGTAAAAGTGCTTGTGTGTAACGCAGAGAAGGAAACGTTTTCGACCCCATAAAGTACATACATATGTTCTTGATCAGCATCAATAGCCGAGTCGATATAGCCATGTCAGTCTGTCCGTCCGTCCGTCTTGTTTATCGCCTATATCTCAGAAACTATAAGAGCTAGAGCAACCTAATTTGGTTTCCAGACTCATGTGATATCACACTGCTACAAGTGTATTTTAAAATTTTGCCCCGCCCTCTTCCGCTCCCACAAGATTTAGAATCTACATTGTAATCTACATTTTAGATGTATAATATACATTTTAGATGCAGATGACAGATGTAGCAATCAAATTTAAAATGTAAAATATTTTAAAAATTTACATAAACCACAAGCTCACATCTTTTATATAGTATACTAGTTGGCTAGCCCCTGATCACTCGCTTCGCTCGTTCGCCAACACCCAGTCTTCTAATGTTATTTATTCTTCTTTATTAAAAATCTTTTTGGTAACTAACCAAATTAAAATGTGTGCATGGGGTAATCCGCTTTGGCTTTGGACTGAATACATCCAGAATTTTGAGTTTTGACCTGTTAATAGTAAAGAAGTTATCTCCTGCGTGTAAACATTATAAATAAACATGGTCGTCCGCACCCCCGACCGAAAGTCATAGCATCCGGTCTGTATT
Source organism: Drosophila subsilvestris (assembly GCA_035043285.1). NCBI lineage: Eukaryota > Metazoa > Arthropoda > Insecta > Diptera > Drosophilidae > Drosophila > Drosophila subsilvestris. The sequence continues at coordinate 118,951 of JAWNNB010000761.1, read as the reverse complement.
CTTGCAAACGACGTGGATGGTAGAATTATATAGAATTGGTTACCAATTTCATCGGGTTCGCCATTGTTGATATCGTCTCTCAAGTGAATATATTCTTTTGCACGCAGTTTCTTTTGATTGTGTCGTATGAATTTTAGTTGTTCATTTGCGTACATGGCGACAATAAATTGTTGGCACAGTTCACGACATCGAAGAATTATGTTATCCTGGCCGCGTCGAATCATCACACGATATGCATATGCATATGTTTGTTTCGACTCCTGTTGCGGGATCTCGTTGTTTAATATTAATACAGTATCCCATCTTCTTCCTTCCAGTAAATTATTTAATATTTGAGAGCATCATACATATGTACATACATATATACCGATTATAATCGGTGTGTGTCGGCGGTGAGCTCAAGGCTATTTTTTCTTCCTTGAATCACAATTTCGCGGGTCGCTGTGCGATCGCCAACCATGATTCCAGCATCAAAAATAGGGGCATTGAATCTACGCAAGTGCTAACCTAACCTGGTGTTTTATGAGCAATGTGCATCTCACCACACATGAAGTATATTTGAAAAAACTGTCGTGCTTCGTTTGGCATTGGCAGCAATGAGCTGACTTTGTGGTACACTTGTCCTTAAATTTTAAGTGAGGAATTGTATTGTTTACCATCTTTGTAGTATTGTTAACTATTTCTGTTGATCCGAACGAAGAATTTTCGAAAAGTCTTCAGGAAGCTATTTGAGTCTGGATCCGTGTCGATGATTAGTTAGTTGCTTTTTTTCTGATTCCCAGCACATACTATTTTACTCATGTTTATATTTGAGCGCGTGACAATGGGGACATTCTTTGTTCTTTGTTCATTTCGTACCTCTTGTGATTGAGATTCACGCAATTGCAACATGCCCTTTCTCACATTTTCGTTAGGTTCGATTCTTCGCTTCGTTCGACTTCGTTCTTTCTGCTCTTTTATGTCGCATGATTTGTTCTATGGCGCAACTGGGCCCCCTTGCGTCTTGCTGTCATTTCACTTTAGCACACTGACACGCACAGACAACTAAATCAAAGCACTAATTGTTCCAATAACATTAAACATGTGGGTGGTTATATGAAGGTCAGAAATATTTTACTACCTATGCGCAGACCTACTGAGTATACGAGGTGGTGGGCCCCCTTGAGTTTTGTTGGTATATTACTTGATACAAACACACACAAAATATTAGATTATGTCACAAAACACACTGACAAATGAATCAAAGCACTACTTAATCCAAAACCACTAAAAACGTGATTTAAAGTTAATATAAAAGTATAAAAAGTAATATAAAAATGAAAAATACTTTTCGACCTATGCACAGACCTACTTAGCATACGAAAAAATTTCATTAAAATCGGTCGAGTATATATGTAATATATATATATGTAATATATACTGACTGAGTACGGGTATAAAAGTAGAGTCGCCTCCACAGAAGCGACTCACACGTTCCTTCTTGTTTTTTATGTTTTTATGATTTTGTTAAGTTTTTTATAAATATGAACAATACGAGATTATGTTTTTCTTTGTGAATATGAATAAAATGATATCAATTTAAAACAAAAATAACTTTTAAATAAAGAAAAATAAATAACTTTAGAATACCTGGTGGCATGGGTCTTGGCCCCTACTGTATACAGGGTGGCTACGAATAACTGACGCACCTAACTTTTCATGATAAATAAAAAAAACTATTGCAAAATTTACGCTGAAAACTCATTTTGGTCCAAAATGTTTAATATTTGATTTTTCACCGTAAGATATGAGTAATAGCTTTGGGCGTTTTAAAAGATTGATGAAAGCGGAACGGCCCCCCTTATCGGGAGTTTCGTAACCAATTTTTTTAAATTGTCGGTTAAATTACTGCAACTTATGTTTTGGAAACTTTTAAATATTCCCAGCATGAAACGCCATACAAAGACTTTTATTTGATTCAGAACCCGAAAGAATAAAGGCCGGTTCCTCCAACAGAATAAAAGATGATTTTGAATAACATGCAAAAATGTATATTTTGATATAACGGATATGGGTCCAAAACCAAAACAGATATCGCATTTTGATACCGCTTAATTGTTTTCTTATTAGTTGGAATATTTACCATGCTTTTTGGATACAACTTTTTATTTTCTGATGTGTGGTTTTTCTGCAGCATAAAAACTGCGTGTCTCTATTATGTTGAGTGCTAGCGAAGAGTCTAATTCTTCTAATCCTTCCTGCTGCATTTTCTTGACCCTCAATGTGGCTGCGAATACCCATTTTTTAAAGGTTTAATACTAAGCTTATTTTGAATTACGTTTTTAAAGGTCATACCGCTCACATTTAGCTTCTTTAACAATTTTTCTTTTCTTCCAAAAACTACACAATTTCTCCATATTCGCTCCCTGATACCTTACCCTCAAAGAATTTTTAACGGTGCAATTTTGACCTGCTATGTGGAATATTTTAACTCTTCTATTTGCTTTGAATCGAGATACAGTGCATCACACAATCCTACGATTAGCTCTTACATGTTGTTTTTTTTCCTTGCAAATTTAAATTCTGAACAAACGGTGTTTTTGCTCCTACAGCTCAAAAGCTTTGAATATCAAGCGATCGAAATAATAACTATGTGGAATTAAACATAAGAACGTAAGTCTGAGCATGTTAGATTTTGAGTAGTATCGCTATTACTTAATAGCCATCCTGTATATAATAAGACGCATTAGGAGCGGATGGCCTGAATATCATTATTCAAAATTATTATTTCAAAGGTCCCTTAAATTAAACTAGACATTAATAGTAGATAATATTAGGTTATAAATAAAACCAGTTTTTACGTTGTGAGTCAATGCAGGGGTATTATAACAATATCGTAAACAATGACGCAGAGGCAAAAACTATAAAAAACACCTTTTTCTTGATACGATAATAAAATACAATACAGGACATGTACATCATAGATAGAGGAACAAGTAGGTGGATAAAGTCAACCCAACCCCAAAAAAATTTATAAAAGTGTATGATAAAACTTACATTTGGGTAAATTGGATCTCCACTGTAGCCGCCCAATCGTTGCCGCTTAGCTTCATCGTCTGAATTAATGTTTGTGTCACGGTTCTCATCTAAAAGTTGGTAAAAAATGGTAAGTTCAGTTAATTTAATTAGTGTAACTGCTGATATCAATATTTTGTTAAGCGCTTTTGTTCATAGATGGGATGGTATGGTATGGTGAGCGTCACGTGCCGCTTAAGTGCATTTATGAGTAAGAGCCACGACGCGTCGCCTGTAGCAGGCGTGTTTATTTCAGCACCCTTCTCAGCCATACAATTCTTGAAGCCTTTACTATGGTATCCATTATTATAATGACTAATAATGTAGAAACAGTCGCAGTATTGAGTCAGAGCAAGCACTTTTTAGTCTTTGGTCAGAGGTATTGGCATAGTACTTACATTAATACATATGTATGTAGTACATACATACATATGTACATTGCCAGCACTAAATGAAATTTTAAGCTGAAAGTATTTAAAATTATTGGTTATATTTTGAATATAACTTTAAATACTTTAAAAAGTTCGCACCTGTTGACTTCCACTGAGATTTTTTATATTTTTAATACACATCTACATATGATAAATATTTGGAAAACTCAAGTGTAACATAGCATAGATCATACATACATATGTACTATGTACATATGTTTAATTCGTTTGTTCCCATATCTATGCCCAACCTAGTTACAGCCCACTTTCCATCCCATCCCCCAATAAATCCATTCCACCAGCAGCAGGTCACTCGCCAGTTGTGAATCAGATTAATCTTACAAAATTTTCCGCAAATAAGGGCAAATAGTATTGGAAAAGTAGCAAGGGTGATATTTTATCAAAGAGAATTGACAACCAATTTTTGAGAAGCTGGACATTATTTGAAGCAATAGCATTGAGTTGATATAAGATTTGGGTTATTGCCTTTTTATTACCCATATAGTGACAAAAAGGTGACCTGACCTGCCTGATGACGAGGGACTCATCTGATAACCCCTATCCGTCCGTATAGGCAATCCAATCTGAAATTTTTGGAAAAAGGCATGCCAAATTGAGGACGGATGGGGAGGGCCGCAGTCACAATCAAAACCGGATGTTTTTTTGCCAACTGCGATTGTTATCTTTTATGTTGCTGCTTCATCTAGGGTGCAATTGCCATAACCATTAATGCGTATTTATTGAAAACGACAAGTGCTTGCTGGGACTTTGCTTATTTGAACAGCTCGGTATTCTTGTTACTTAATGCTGTGCCATATCCTATTTCAAATCCGAAACATTTTCTGCTGTGCTTTTTCTACCACCGCCACACAATTAAGATATAATCTTTTTATACAGCTCAAAATGTGGTTTGAAGATAGCCGTGATACGACCACAAAACACTTTCCGCTAATGTTACGCACTCTAAGTGCCGTCTCCTCTCTCTCCTCTCTTCTCTTCCCACAAAGGTAAATGTATTTTGGGTCCTGGCATATGCAAATTAGTTATGTCTGGTGAGTAATACAAAATTAAAATAGAATACTTCCTTACTTCGCTAATTTTTATACCCGTACTCAAAAAGAGTTAAGGGGTATACTGTATTTGTGGTAAAAGTGGATGTGTGTAACGCAGAGAAGGAAAATTTTCCGACCCCATAAAGTATATATATTCTTGATCAGTATCAATAGCCGAGTCGATAGAGCCATGTCTGTCTGTCCGTCCGTCTGTCCGTCCCCATGAGCGCCTCGTTCTCAGAGACTATAAAAGCTAGAGCAACGAAATTTTTTTCCAGACTCATGTGATATCACACTGTTACAAGTGTATTTCAAAATTTCGCCCCGCCCCCTTCCGCCTTCACAAAGGACGAAAATCTGTGGCATCCACAATTTTGAAGATACGATAAAACGCCGTATCGTAGAGAATGATCATATCTATCAGATTGCCGAATCTGAACCAGATCGGATCATTATTATAGCCAGAATAAAGAAATTAATTTTCAGTTGCTTCCCCACCTCCTCTGGCGATGCTGACGCTATTTATTCTCTGTCTCGCTCGCACACACTCTGCCCTGTGCAATGCGCGAGCAACCCCTAGCGGAGGAGATGTAGAATCTAAATGGTATATGTAGAATATTTGTTCTAGATGTATTATCTACATTTTACATGTAGATGTAGTTAACAAATGTAGCAAAAAAATGTAAAATTAAAAATTTTTTTTTAAATTTCAATCATAAGCTCATAAATTTATATACTGACTGAGTACGGGTATAAAAGTAGAGTCGCGACTAGAAGCGACTCACGTTCCTTCTCATTTCACTTCATTTAGGTATATATGTACATACCAGCAATGTAAGCCGTAGGTGAACAAGCGCTAATGTTTATCGATCAATTAATATTAGGAGACGCAACCAAAATAATATTTCTACAAGGAGCACACTTTATTCAGCGTGATATCGAAGCAGTCTGCTCAAAAAACCCTATGCTTACCTCCTAGAGAGGTCTGAGATCTAGGCGTCAAGCAAAACGGTCAGGCGGACAAGGCTAAATTGACTTCGGCTATTGATGCTGTTCAAAAATATTTAAATACATATGCGGAAAGCGGAACGGAAGCGACGCAATGCTTATACTTTCACATTCTTCTCAAGAGAGGAGAACAAAAATCAAAATTTCAATATCTGATAGATGACTGGTAGAATAAAAACAAAATTAACTGTTACCATAGCAGCCAAAATACGGGTGCAACAGGCAAAGTAGAAATCTCCGATTATGCGAAATAATATATGTACACAAATTATATTATGTGTTATACACATTTGGCAATATCAGAACTTTATCATTGGAAAAAATGCATACATATTTATGTGATATAAACAAAACGTACCATGGGCTTCGATTCTTTTACGTTTAAAAGCAGGATCTGTTGTATTAATATTATTGTTGTTGTTGGTGCTGTTGTTGTTGTTTTGAGAATGATGTCCATGCTGTATACCGAGAATTCCATTTATGCTATATCCAGTCGTGCGTTGCTCAGGTCCTGCGCTGACATTCCCATTGCTTGTGCCATTACTATTATTATTATTCAAGTGACCTATTTGATCTTGGACGGAGTCGGCGGCTGACGGTGGTATTGGGGCATGAGTAATTACTGCTGATGCAACAGCTGCTGATGTTGTGGTGTTTGCGGAATTTGTGCTGCTGCTGGTCCCAATGCCAGATGCCTGCGGATCGCTATTTGCACCTGTACTGCTATCGAGGCTCTCCGTGGCATTATGTCCGCCACTGAGATTTTGCTGCATATGGTGCTGCTGATGATGATGGACATGCTTTGCCTTTTCGGCTGCCTTGTTTCTTACAATTCTGCAACAAAAATGTCGTAATAAAAACAAAAATGAATACATTATTTAATTCTGTATATGCAAGAAGAGAATTTCTTAATCACTTAATCACTTAATGTACTCGCATGGCATAAAATAGTCTCTTATGCTGCTGGTGTATATTAAGACTTAGCTTAGAATCTAAGCCTTAGATCCGCCTTCTTCGTTCTTTCTTGCTACATTGATCTACACATGTGTATGTACATATGTACATAAGCTGAAAAATGGCATACCCAGGACTTCAGTTCTTGTCTGCGTGCACTCAACAAGCACAGTTACCATTCCATTCCATTCAGTCGTGATTCAGTCAACGTAGTTATTAGCCTCTTCTCAACGTACTGAATGCCCCGCTCTACATGGCAAAACTAGCATAATTTTTAGGTTCATTTTAATTATTGGATAGAACTCGCACGCTCTGTATGCACACATCTGTTGAACACATCTATCTAAGGTTTAATTTAATGCCGTGAATATTGTAGAAATCACTTCCCTGCCTGTAGGAATTTTAGCTTTTGCCTGGACTAAACTTCAATTTTCAATATCACTTGGATAAAGGAGCAGATACTAACGAGAAGGAACGTGAGTCGCTTATAGTCGCGACTCTACTTTTATACCCTTACTCAGTCAGTATATAAATTTTGTGAGCTTATCATAATTTTAATAGAAATTTAAAATATTTTACATTTTTTTGCTACATCTGTTAGCTGCATCTACATCTAAAATGTAGATTATACATCTAGAACAAAAATTCTATGGGCGCAGGCGCTTTGCACAGGGCAGAGTGTGTGCGAGCGAGAAAGAGAATGAATAGCGTCAGCAGCGCCAAAGGAGGTGGGGGAAGCAACTGAAAATTAATTTCTTCATTCTGGCTATAATAATGATCCGATCTGACTCAGATTCGACAGTCTAGTAGATATGGTCATTCTCTACGCTACTGCGTTTTTTGTTTTATCGTATCTTTAAAATTGTGAATTTCCACAGATTTTCGTCTTTTGTGGGGGCGGAACGAAATTTTGTAATACACTTGGAACAGTCTGATATCACATAAGTCTGGAAATAAAATTTTGTTGCTCTAGCTTTTATAGTCTCTGATATCTAGGCTCTCATCGGGACGGCCGGACAGACGGACAGACAGACATGGATCTATCGACTCGGCTATTGATGCTGATCAAGAAGATATATACTTTAAGGGGTCGGAAGGTTTCCTTCTCTGCGTTACACACATCCACTTTTACCACAAATACAATATACCCCTTAACTTTTTTTGGGTACGGGTATAAAAATGCTGGATTGTTTTTTTCTGCAAATCTTTGCTTCAACGAACATACATATCAGAGAGTCAATACGAGTATATAGCTATCTGCTAAAAAATTGGCCCAGATGTAAAATAATAATAATAATGTACATATTATTGGATTTTAAAATGCTTACAATGCTTTATAGCAGGGCTCGGCACGGCCCTATCTTAAAAACATAGGAAAAGGCGCTGCCACGTCGCTGCCGGCACACGTACAGTATGAAAAGGCAGCGAGCCTTCGTGTGTCTTCGGCAATGCGACTTCGGCTCTTGCGATCGAGCTACCCAGCTACCCAAAGCGAGAACAAAAATGAGATCAGTTGTGTTTAGCCGTCGACAATGCAAGACCACGCTACGCAGCCTTTTGATTTTACACTGCGAAAAAACATGTTCAACGTAAAATGGGAAAAAAATTAATGCGAGCCCAGAATTTTTCTCCAGTTTTAAAAGGAATTAAATTTCAATGCATAACATTTTTATTTTATTTCATTTCAACTTTTCTTTCACCCGCAACAGTTCAACTTTTGCTACAAATCGTTTGTTGCAGTGCAGCCGCAGCTGCGGCAGGCCTCTTCTTCGCGTTTTTTGTACTCACACAAGCGCACTAAAAAAACATGTCAGAGTGTGTGTGCCGAGCCCTTCTTTATAGTGGTGCTCAAGCGCAGCATAATGCAAAGGCATACTATCCAAAACTGTTTTGGCAGACAAAACTTAATATTTCAAATATGTACTGATGAAGTATTTCCTTGTTCGCTTTTTTTCCACTAAACATACAGATGTGCGACTTTTCTGTTCCGTTCCAGCTCCCAGTGTCCTCAACGTAAATTTTACTGCGACCATTTCTTTGTATGAACTGGCACATCTATGGTAGGTACATACATATGTGGCTAGTGGGTTTTCCAAAGCAACAACTAAGAGTATTTAAAAAACAAAATTAATTTCTAAAATCGAATTTAAAACCCTGTATCAGAGAAAGACTGTACATTGTATGTATGTATACATATGTGTGATATACTTTCTAAGGGAGCAGCTGCCTTCTCTTCACCGCCTGAGTGCGCCATTGTGTATAGAAATATTGAAACAATTGAAACTACAGACAAACACCACTCTGAGCATTTGAAACAGATTTTACCTAGCCAAATAAAATCAAAATCAATGAAAGCAAACACTTCGATCTGCGACGCTTAATGTTAGGGATACGTAGTTCAATTAATGCTAACTGCAGCATGTTGTGGTCTCGTAATCCAGAGAGCACACCTCCTACATACATATGTACATATGTATGTATATTTAATGTGTGTACGCGGATATACAAATTTAAGTACATTTGACAGGTGGATTTCGCAGTGGCCAAACGAAATCTGGAGGGTTGCAAGAAGAGAAGTCAGTCCATTCAGTCCAAATTATGGGCTATGCGCTGACATCAGTTTCAGATTTTCGATTCTTTCCTGTAAGCCCCAGCCCCGAAGACAGACGGGATGAGGATGAGCAATTGGGCTGTGAATTTGGGCAGTGCACACAATTGAGACATATGTTTGGGATGTGAGTAAAGTACAACTCGTTGCTTCTACTCTTGTGTAGATATATTTGATTTGACTCGACTTAGAGGGCTGAAAACTAAAATTGGTTGAGTGCTACGAAAGTCACTTTATTAAGTGTCTGTCTCCTGGGAATGAGATTCGAATAGGGGAGTGCTGCCACTGCCACAGCCGTACGCACAATTTTGATTCGATTGAATCACCACTACACCACCCTAATCATCGCTCAAGTGCTATCTCATCACACATTGTCGCATTATGAAATGTTGTTGCTGATTATCCCTTGAATTACCCCAACCCAACCCACCACGGCTTGTGTTCTATCATCGGTCACATGTCAGTCATTGGATAGAGAGAAATGCATAATCGTAATACGCATCGAATTGATTCTGAATGGGTGCACGTGTCGGGTGTGGTTGCAAATTCCAATTCTAATTTAGAAATTTTTTAGGCTATAGCTATAGCAGGGTGAAGGTGAAAGGTGTTGCTCACTAGTGCGGCTCGTGCGTGCTAGCTTTACAAACCACAACAAAAAGATGCCTCCGTTAAAGCTGATCTCATTTTAATTTAGTAGGTATTATAGGACTCAGCCACTTTATAGCTAGCGGTTGCTTGGAAAGGCTTTAGTAGCTGACTCTTGGTAACTTCTTGGTCGCCGCTAAAATGAATTATGGTCAAAAAGGAAGTGCGTAAATAACAGCAATGTGGGACAGCGACGAGATCGCAAAGGCCACGTGGCATGCCCAAGTCACTTGGATGATGCTGTCGGCAATAAAGCCGCACCACACCGGATGGCGGAAAGGAAAGTGCCTTTTGTGGTGGTCGTGTGTCAAGCATTGTGCCGCAATTATGAACGCTAAAAACTACTTAGATATTTTTATTAGCTGGATGGTTGGGAACAAATGAAGCTGGAGTAACATTCTGTTTCGTGGAAGCGGATGCGGATGCGGATTCGGATTCGGAAGTTAGCTGCATGACAGCAAACAAACATGGCAACACTAACTTAACGCATTGCGGACGTGCGCATGTCCGTTTTGCATGTTTTTGCATGAATTTTCCATGCCCAAAGCAAAGCCCTGACTCATGGCTTTCAAATGCATTCGCATTCGTTCTTACCGGTTTATTGACGAAACACTGGGAACATTATCCTGTGAGCATATACCCTCCGCCAGAAGTCGATCTCGTATCTCCCAAGCGAACATTGTGGGGTTCTCCCGCTTATAGTTGGCTATCGCATCTACCACAGGAGGTGTCGCCACTTTTGGCTTTGAACCGCCTATAACACCTGCCTTAAAGCTACCAGTCTCGTAATATCTGAAAAAAGCAGAACAAAGATTTTGTTTTTTTTTAAGTGTATCAATTAACAAGTAGTATCGGCACGTTTTTGGGGAAAAACTTATGGTATACAGAAAGAAACCGACCTTTCACAGGTCAAATTTTAATTTGTATCGCTTTATAATGTAGATTTTTAAACTAAAATATTGGAAAGTTTACGAATAAAAATATACCTACCCTCCCATCGAAATTGAACATATGCCATTAAGGTTAGCTTGGTTAACTTTATAAAATAGTATCATTTCACGACGAGCGATCGTTTCAATGGCAGCTATGTACATATGGGCATTTCTCTGACATTTCCATATGATTCTGATGCGATATTATAGTCTAAATTTAATGAACGACAACTAATTCACCCAATGGACATAAAATTTTGATTAACTTTGATGTAAAAACCTATTCAAATAAGCAAAAATTCACTTTTTCATTATTTTTTGGTATTTTTTGTTTGGGCTTAGCCATGTTTTCTATTACAATTATCTCATATAAAAAGATACATTCTTGAGAAAAGTTGTTCCCAATAATCTTTCTAACGTATTAGACTATCTTAAAAAAATACGGGAGAAATACTTCAACCACTGCTACCGGTATCTTTTTAACTGTTATGAACCTAGGAATTTTTGTCCGGTGCGACATGTCCCGTACGAATATGGTCTTAATTCAATTTAAAAAAAAAACTACGAATCATATTTGCTTATAACTATTACCATTTCAAAAAGAGACATAAATGCACACTACATATATATGTATAGAATTATATCTGATTTTAAATTGATCGCCGCGAAAACAACTTCCATATTTGTCTAGTGTGAATGGCTCGGTTTTTTGACAAAATATCGAAAACGAAAACGGCTAATCAAAAGGTGTATCATAAAGGTTAACATATTTTGAAAATCCTTCTTGGCTTAACATTTATACCACTTGCAATGCGTACGACTGTCCCGTTCGTCTTCAGAGAAATGCCCATATATGTACATATGCCCTAGCATACCTCAGAGAAAAAAGTATAGTAAGTAAAAACTTTCTCAGAAATTCGGATATCTATGGAAAATTTAAGCGGAGCGGAAAATTAATGAATTAATCTTGAAGAGCGATATCAACTGGGTTTTTGATTCAGATGTCGGATATGATATGTTTTCTTATGTTCGTTGCAAATTTGTACACTTCAGTGTATTTCTCTTTCTTAATCGTATCATTCAATATGTAGGACGACTGACATGTACACAAAACTTAAACACAATGAAGCAATATGAAATTTGTTAACATATGCATGTACATATCCGAGCTACATATATCTAATTTCTGTTTACAAAGTTAATCCATAGTACTGAAAATTGTAACAAGGCTCTGTACACAATACTGCTGCTATCAAGTGAATTGGAAAATGGAAACATTTTTAAGATTAGCCTACATTTTACCGTATTCAATTAAAAACAATTTAAATGTCAACCATCGTTTAGGTCGATTTTCGACACCGTGCGGCAGTCTCACGTTAGGTCATACATACGAGTATCACCGCAAAAGATTTATTATCCTTTATTTATTCGTGGTGCAACTCGTATGTATGTGGCTTCAGCTTGGCCCAAGCAGCCCCAATATGCTCTTACGTGCTCATACATATGTATGTACGTATGTATGTATCCGCGTTAGGATTAACTTGCATTATATGTACATATGTATTTCCCTTTGCATTTCTACGAATATCCTTGTTTAAATAAACAATTCGATGAACGAGTGCGATCGAGTTTTGGCCCAAAGCCAAGCTTTAAAGCTAATATTTCGCCCTAACTCTAAAAGGAAACTGTAGTTTTCTGAAGAGGGTATTTTCCGAATGCTATAAACTTTATTTTCAAATATAATAATTACCTTGATAGTATCTTTGATACACAGCCATGGCTCACACGTAACTGACGGGATATGTCACATGGGCGAACGCCATTGTGTGCCAGCTCCACGATGCGCTGTCGAACCACATCGGGCAATGGGCGTCCGTTAACAAAAACTCCTCCCAGTTGATTAACACCTCCATGACCTGTGAAAAATTAACGAAAAAGAATTTAATTTTGAATTTATTTAAAAAGCTTTTCTAAACTAATTTCATGCTTGAATATCAATCAGTAAGCCCAGAACTCAATCTTCACGAAGTCGTTGAGTTGAAATCGTCTAGCGTATAAATCGTATTTTTTAACAGCATGCGACTACCGATAAAAAATAATTTTCAGTATTTTGAAACAATAGATTTAGTTTTTTAGTGAGCAACATCGTACCATCACCGTTAATAGCGCTGGTTCCTAAGAACAAAAAGCAACCAGATTTTGTCCACAGACTTTCTCTTTATCGTGATCAGATACAAACATATGTATTTGTTGCAGACGGAAAGAGAAAATCAAACACATTCCTTTCTTGTTTAATTCTCTTTTTCCGTCTGCAATAATTATAATTAATTAATATAAATCAACCAAACGGAGTTACTGTATCATTTCTAGTTTTATTTTATTGCTTCTCTGGAAATCAGCTTTTAGTCATGACCAATATGTACATATGTATGTCCATACAGTAAATGTTTTTTAACATTTACTGTACATAAAAATGTTACATTTGTTAATGTTTTCTCATTTGTAAGCAATTAGGCCAAATTCAAAAAGTCTCGATATTTTTGCACGTACATACATACATATGTATGTAGGAATATATGAAAATATGTAGGTACGAATGTATGTATGTACATACATATGTCATAAGAGCACGGCACAGACATATTTTTAATTGCGACATAAAGTACACAAAGAGACACCGACCGACCGACCCATCAGCAGATTTTAGTTAAGAGTACTAATGATAAACATGCCACCAACACAGAAGAGGGCACTTGGTTCCACCCCATTTACAGTCTGACACTTCTCTGCGGTATTCGCAATTATATTATAAGTTTGGATTTGCGACAGTCAGTCAGTACAGACTCCCCTTGTTTTCTTTGCAAAAATAAAAAGAAGAGAGAATTCCGAATAAAATTAAAATTTTGTAAGTATTTATTTAGTTTGTCATTCCACAACTAACTATTACCTAGATATTTAGCTTTATATTTTCCTAAACGTTATATCCTTTTTCTTAGGAATAATTTGACTAGTTCCTGGTCGATTGCAGTTTTTGAATTGTCGAGACATAAAAAAGGTTGGGATTTTTAAATAAGGCAAGAGCACACCAGACAAAGGGCATCTATGTAGATACATACATATGCTTGCTGAGTAGCTATCTCAAACACTGAAATTACATTTACCATGATAATGTTCTACTATATTACTCAATCAGATCGTTATTCAAATCAGTGGATGACTAAGAAATACTAAAATCATAATCAGTTATCCAACTGCCTGCTGATATTTACTACTTAAATTTATAAAAATGTTTCCGACTACAGCGTATAATAATGTAAATATGTATACCTGAATGAGACCCTTAGGCTATCAATCTGACTTTTAGGACACACTTCAAGGACTCAATTCAGAAAGGAGCGGAGGTGCTGTTCCAGGGCAGCTAGATGTACCCAGCAGGATGTCGACAGAATAGAATATTGGAACAAAAGAGCATTGTTTGCATCACATAATGCTTAATGGCAAATACAATTGTCATATAATGAAGTATCTATAGATCCTATAGTCACAAAGATTCATAAAATGCCTTTGTTGCACTCCACTCGTAGGTACCCACCCATACCCAACAAATAAAATAAATATTATGTACATATGTATGTACAATGTACATTCGAGTGTATACACATTTGAAGTGGCGGCATGCTTGCCAGCCCAGCGATCATTATTTGAAATCGCTTTACCTAAGCCAAATTACTTTTCTCACATTCGATTCCATTTGATAGACATTTTGATCATTTGTTGTAATACATATTAATACATGCTAGGAACTGGAACATTTCGTTATATGTTGTATAATATGTTCAGGGGGTTATTACATGTATAATATTCCATCATGTTCTGATTGTAGCGGTAGGCTGTCGAGAGATCCATAATGCGATTTTACGTTAATATCGGTGCTATCTCCAAAATGTTGTGTGGTGTACAGTTTCGAATAGAAATCAAAACTAGAGTGACATTTTTTTGTTTGTAACTCTATTTATTAGCTTTTTGAACTCTACAGCCAATCTACATTCGAACGATAGCTGAATTCATATTAAAACTGGAACCGTCACTGTAACGGAACCGTAACCGTAACCGTAACCGTAACCGTAAACCGAACCCGTAATTGATGGCTTATTCCGATTGCGTCAACGAAACTCAACTCTGATTGACGTTCCGTAGAAGGGACCACCAGCAACAGCACCGCTACTGGACTTCGCCTGCTGTGGAGCTGGAGCTGAAGTTTGTCTACTTCTCTGACAATGTAGACCGGTTCGAGGCACTCGCGTTGCTGCTCTGCTGCTTCTTTAACACTGTTTCAGCTTCTTTATTTTTTGTTAACCGTTATCACCGCGTTTTTTTTTTGTTTTGTTACAAAATTTGTTTTTTTGTTTCGTTTCGTGTGGTGCCGTAAAATATTGTTAACCATTTTTTCCGCGCTGTTTGTTGTCAGCCGTAGAGATCCTGCGCACGGGTTTCTTATTCTTATCTACCTCGAAGCATTTTTTACTTATCTCTATATCTACACTGCGAGGAAGGGCGCGGGCATGTGAGAGTGTCCTTGGATATCCTTGGTCCTTGTTACGCTAATGCCACCGCACCGCCCACCCTTAACGTTTAGCGCACACCACTGGACTGGACTGACTGCAGCCAGCCAGCCAACCAATGAAGATGAACGAAAAACCGAGGCCCGGGATATCCTTGGATATCCTTGTTGGTCCTTGTTACGCTTACGCTTTCGACGACCGACGACGACACTGGGTGGCGGGGCTGTGGCTGTGGCTGAACTCGTTGTGTTGTTGTGGCCAATCCAATGCTTATGCCATTGATAAGGGCGGGAAGGGAAGGGAAAACAAAAAACATCGAAGTAAAGGCGTTTATATTTAGTTTAGTGAAAGTTCTGCCTGCTTGTTGTTGTTTTGTTTGCTTCTAAAGTACGAGTGTGTTAACCCTATAATGGATTTTAAGATCAGTATTTAGATTTTAGTGTCTCTACCTCAACCTCAATCCAAGCGAAAAACTCTCTTTTTTCTATTGGAACGACTTTCAATATTTTCTACCAAGATTCTCCCTCTGCGGTGTATTTGTGTACGCCCATGACTTGTGTTGGCTTTGCTTTAGCTGAAGCGAAAGCGAAAGACTTGGGCATGAGTGGGAGGGGAGGTGTGTTTTATCCACCAATCGTCACCAAGATCAACAGGCGCGTTTATGCGGTTGCACCAATCACAGCAAACCGCTATGCCTACCTACCTACCACTTGAGCACGCCTTGCAGTCTCTCAGTCTCTCGGCCATCTCTCTCGCACACTTGTATGTTCTATTGCTGTTGCTTCGCACTAACACTTCGGTGCTTCGGTATATCCCCATTTCGTATTTTAATGACGATTGGCATTTGAGTGTATGAATGTTCAAAGACAAAATAATTATGTTAGCGACAAAAATATTAACAAAAAAGTGAATTTTTCTCGCTGCATCAGAGTGTATACACACATACACATATACATGTACAAATATCTACATACATAGATGTGTTCCATTAAAAAAATCACGACACGACTGAAGTAAACACAGGAACTTGCGCAGTGGTTAGAAGTGGGATATTATACGAGTAGATGCTCCTCACATCCATCCCATCCCATTCCATTCCATCCCTTTGTGGCCTAAAAGTCACAGCTACATACGTACATATATACATATCATTAGAGGCTTGGATTTTTATAGCAATTCCCAAGGCACAAAAATAACAATTTGATTATGATTGTGCAGCGCAGCGCACATCACATTTGAATTAACATTTTCGGTGTATAACAACACACGGGGAGTATAAATCTTGGATATTTTGGAAATATTTACCTCATATTTCACTTAAATTTGCTGATTTGTTTGCGGCTTTATCTGTTTTCTAAACACGTTCTTTCCGCCAACGAAAATCGATTAAATTAAATGATATGATAAATGTGAGATTTTATGTTTATACCGCTAGATCGCTGGATCGATAGATACCAACGTCGCGTCGTAAATTCTCTTCAAAAATTAATTTTATTAACCTTGACCGAATTAAATAATAAAAATACCATATATGTATGTATTTACATTGTACATATGTATGTACATATATACATTTTTTTCCTGTTTAGTATCAATGACCGTGTGTAATCTGTGTACTTTGGTTATTCTCCTCTGTGTTTTATTTGAAGTCCAATGTAATTCAATAACATAAGTTTGAATACAAATATTTGTCTAGCGTTTCTCCCTTGGTGTTAAAGTTTTTCAATGGTTCACCATAATACTTTTTAGATTTGTTTCAATGTAGAAGTCGGTCGACTAGACGTTATACAAGAATACAAACCTTGGCTTGGCCCCTCTATGCCAAATCGATTGAACAAACTTTTTACCTTTTGGACTATGACTATGCTGCCTGTCAGTCAGGTCAGAGTAAGTCCCGGGCAAAGCCAAATATTTAATAGGATAGGATACCGTCGTAGAAAAATTATGCAAATTAAGTTTTCATTATTTCTTATTTCTTTATTCCACAAGACAGAGGCTTTTATCACAGCTTGAAGCAGTTGATAGTATAAAGCAGAAGGAAGAGCGAAGCACAATAATAATTAAAGCAATCCCCCAATGAATGGTACTCGAAAAGTCAAAGCATAAGTTAAAAGCGATTTGTCAAATTAAAATTAACGTGGGTTCAAAGGGGCGGAGGGTGGTTGAACAAAAGGATGAGGAGGAAGCTTCAGTAACACAGTAACAGCACAGTTTAATATACAATTGGGAATTCATCGTAGTGAGGAAAATTTGTAGCAGCAGTGGCTTTTCTGAATAGGAACAGCTGGGCTTAATAAAGTTCACCCATTATGGTGGCTAACATATGTACGAGGGTGGATCATTAAGGACCTACCTGTGTTACAAAGCCATGATAGCTTTCTATTATATTTTTTATTTGTTAACGTAGTCTATTTTTATCTCAATAAATTTAGTGAAACAATTTTCAGATTTTGGTTCTTATATCGTTTATCAATGTCCTCAGAATATGCATTTTTTCAGTGATTTTCCACTTCTTTGCGATATCTTGTTGATAAAAAGTCAAAAATAGCTAAATAATGCAGGCGCACCGATAGAAAAAAGACCTGAAATTTTAATATTTTCACTCATTTATGCCATTGATTTTCATCCAAGAGTGGTTGTATTAATATTGAATATTTTTCACTTACATTTTGATATATGTAAGTATGAAAATATTAAAATTTAATATATTTTATATTTAATTTAAATATATTTCATATTTAAATTAAATATGTTATATTTATTTTAAAGTGTTTTGTATTACGATTAAATATAAACGTATTAAAAAAGCCATTTTAATACATTTATATTTGAATCAAAGTGAATTCTATTTAATTTTACTATGTTTGTATTTAAAAATCGCATTTTAAATTCAAATATGTTTGTAGTTAATTTAATTTTTGTTTTTTTCTATCAGTGTGCGGTGCACAAATAATATATGTACATAGCTTCACTCAGCCCTTGACTTTATAAACTTATTATGAATACACTACGCGAGTATGAGGTCTCTGAAGTAATGACTTCCATCTGTGCGTTTAAAACTGATCGAAATCATAAGACCATATTCAAGGGTATATATGTACATACATATATGGAAATGCATATGTATGTGTATGTATGGTTGTATGTATGTATGTATGTACATTGGACATAAATAAATAATTTAATATATTTACAATACCAATCACTTTATCAGTGTTTATCTAACTGTTTCCTTTTATTCACACGCTTTCATTTAGTGGCAACAAAAAAGGATGTAAGAAGACACAGGAAGCCGGAAACCTATTTGAGATTTGAGATTTTGTGGCTTCGGTGATTTAAGATGATTTGAATAGTAGGTACTGAATCCTAAACTCGTATTTGTGTGGTTATAGACCTGGACTTGAATCGCTGTCCTTCCACCTTATTATGTAGGTCTATTCCGTGCCTGTGAATGTTGTATTGTAATGTATACTTAATCTGAGTCGAGTCTGATTCAGAGCTTCCATGTGAATAAACATGCAGAGACAGAGACAGAGCCTCTCCAGTGATCATCAACGAATACAAATAAATAAAACAACAAAAAAGAAAAAAAGGAAAAAAAGACCATCAGAGCCAGGAAAACACCTTGCGGTCGGGATGCAGTTTTTCAATTAGGCACGAAGTTATTTGAGACATTTCTTACAAAGCCACAGAAAATTGATCGGTCAGTCAGTGAGTCAGTCAGTAGGGTGAGGTGAGGGAATGAATGGTGTTGAAGCCAGAGTCAGTGTCGGTATCAGAGGTATCAGAGGTATCAGACTTGGACGTGGGAGACAGCTACAGGCATAGTTTCTGCACATTGTCACACGAGAATGGAGTGAAAACAATGTGATTGAATAGTAGGAATAAGTATTATGCATCAACTTACCATCACCAGATATACTGCCTTGGGAGCTGTGTGAATCTTCTGAAATTTCAATTGCGAATAAATTGCTTTTTCAATGTCTGTATATGAGTGTATGTTTGTGGTACCTGCCCCGTTTTGGACTTCGTTCATTGCTGTTATCCATTCAACGCCTTGTGACTGTGACATGAAATTGTTTGATGAGGGCGGTGTTGGGGCATCCGAAATGCCTCCCAGTATACGATTCGAGTATTCATCGAACTTATGCACTGCAATGTATTAAACACAAAACACAAGAGTACGATTAGATATTAGATATGAATCTTCTCCAATAGAATACCTTAAGAGTGCGGATATAATTAGTGTAAAAATCGTATGTCCATATATGTACATATGTATGTATTTATGACATAAACAATACAAAACCAAAAACAGGGAACAGAGGGAACAGTCTAAAAAATATTTAGAAATTGAGGAAAAGACAGACACTGCACTGAATGAAGTCGTGGTCCATTCGAATGGGCCATGTGCTTTTCCTTTTAACCGAGAAATCCGTGACTCAAACGAGGAAACTCTTTCATTTAATTTCTGTTGGCTATGGCATTCGTACACATCGAACAAGACGAAGAATAGAATGCAATGCGGCGACAACAGGTCGCATCTGACTAAAAATCTTAGGACAGGAAATAAAAAATCGCCAAATCGCAATCCCCACTCCACCTTCGGTTCGGGCATAGTGGCAGCAGCGACTTTTCGCTATTGTTCTTCCACTGAACAGTCCCAGTCCCAGTCCCGTCCCGTCCCCAGTTTAGTCTGCAGTTTAGATTTAACAAGTTCTCCTTCTGCTGATCAACCTTTCCCAACTCGAAATTTTAATATAATGAAAATGTAATATTCTCTTTACGCGATTAAATATTTGATTCTAAATTTTATGTATCACTGAAATCTACACATGTATGTAAGTATGTATTGTAATAATTTTGTTATATCTCTCGAACTTAACTTTATTCTTCATATGAAACATTAGATTAGGTTGGGTTGTAAGGAACGCACCGTTAAATTAACATCAATAAAGCCCATCGTATTTTCGTACATATCTAATATTAAACATGGACATACATATGAACATATGTACATATATGTATGTACATACATAATATGTATGTAAAATGAATTCATGGTAACTTACACTTTGACTTTTCGTCAATTTGTGCTGAGGTATAAACAATTCCGTTGTTATGGTGGGGGGGATGATCATTCTGATGATGATGATGGGTGCCGCCGATTGTGATGCTCAGGTTGTCACCTGTCGGCAGAGCGCTCTGTAGTGTGTGTATGGTGGTCGGTGAGACAGCCAGATGCTGTTGTTGCTGTTGCTGTTGTTGCTGTGTGAGGTGGTGGTGTTGCAGATGCTGTTGATTATCGTGCTCATGCTGGCTCGTGTTTGTAGTCAGCGTTTGATCTTGGCCATGGGTACTGTGAACAGGCAAGGGCTGGTGGATGATGTGGTGCTGCAGCTGATGCTGCGAGAGCGTCGCAAGCCCATGGCTAAGATGTGAAGATGTCTGCATTTCCATTATGATCATCAGAATCTGAAAAAAGGCAAACAAATACATAGTTCAACCGAACCGGAATAGAAATAACAGAGTTTCTGTAGCTGCTATAAGTCCAGTATTTCAGTATAAATCAGGAAGCTGAGCTACTTAAAATATGGTACATCAGCGAGAGGCCCCTCCATAATTATAGATAAGCAGATAAGCATAGAACGTTGAACTTACTGCCAAGAACTGCAAGAACAAAGGCGAAACCGAACCTTAGCCTTAGCCTTATGCTCGAAGCGTTTGACGAAAGCTACTTGTTCTTATACTCGTACTTGGGAAGCTATGTACGTGGTTCATTGCTAATAATAAACCTGCTTTAAGTTACCCACCCAGACCACCAGACTGATCAACTATTGAATACTTCGTAGAAATAGAATTTGATATTTGCGAGAATGGATAAAATTGTACCGATAAAAAAAAGGAATTTATTCTGCACGAGTATGTTGATGGCGCATGGCTGATAAAATATTAAGATCATCCAGGTAATAATCCGGGCAATGTGACAAATATATTGTCTTCATAAATATGTATGTATGTATGTATAAATATTCGTGAAACAATTTTGAGAGCAACAATATCCTTTATTGCCCCAGCCCATTACAATTTAAAGATGTAAGAGCTTAGGTAACCGGGCACTTCACTTGCTTGTACTCTGGCGACCAGACCAGAGGAGGGAATAGGCAAGCATGGCCACTAGAAGTCATCGGCATAACGTCGATAATCATAAGCAGTAGCTTGCAGCTAAGCTAACCAGAGCAGTTAGGTTAGCCAGAAATTCGTTGACGATGGCCTGAGCCGGTAGCAACAATTCTGCATTCGAAGGGCTGGTCTGGTTGTTATTCCTGGTCTAAAATATAGGTCATGTGGATCACGTTAGAGTTCATCGGTTTGTATACATACATACATATGTATGTATACAATGGCTTTGAATTCTATTCTTCCGGCGGCTTATCCGACCACATACATACATATGTACATACATATGTATGTATAATAAGATACATTTTTCTTTAATATTTTATACGATTTTCCGCAGTTGAATATGTGACATAG
Organism: Drosophila subsilvestris; assembly: GCA_035043285.1. Classification (NCBI taxonomy): domain Eukaryota; kingdom Metazoa; phylum Arthropoda; class Insecta; order Diptera; family Drosophilidae; genus Drosophila; species Drosophila subsilvestris. The sequence continues at coordinate 97,168 of JAWNNB010000761.1, read as the reverse complement.
AATCTTACTAGTCAAATGCCACAAAGAATTTCCCGCTCATTTCCTTGTCAGCACTGCCACAGGCACAGGCACCGGTGCCAGCAACATCCCTCGACGACCTACCACAGGAAAGGCAAAGGCAAAGCGCGCGCGCGTGTTTGTAGCACTCATTCACCTGTTGTTAATTGACCTTTTTGAGACTATCACTCCCTTAAGGGTCATTGCAATTGAACAGTAGGGTAGCGGTAGCGTAGCCAAGTGCATGAGAGAGGAGAGGACACGTGTGTGAGTGCGCGAGAGTATGTGGCGTATTCATGATCATGAAACTCGCGATGCATTTGCTTAGTATGTAGCTAGACCATCTGTTTTCGTTAAAGAGTCTCACTACCCTGATGTCAAGAATTTTCACGGTTACTGCATACATATATGTATGTACATACATATGTATGTAGTTACATATTAGTTAGTAGAAACTAAACATGGAATGGCAACGGAATAGTCTATTTTGAGGAATAGTTCTACATGGAACTGAACTATTTTTCCCTTCCTCATCATTCATGCATGTACATACATACATACATATGTATGTACGAGTATAGAATAATATTCGGCTGTAACGACAGCGCGGGAAAATGGAATGAAACGGTGAAACGAAACGGTGTATTTACCTTTTCGCACCCACTACTTACAGTTCAGTTTCGCAGTTCTGTATTTTATCATGTATGTATGTATGTATGTACGATAAAATATAACAAAAAGAGCTAACTTTTTTAGCCGAAAAAGCTCCTTAATATGATGTCATGTACATACATGTACATGTATATGTAGTATGTACATATGTACATAGAAATGCAAAACTGTGGCCCAGCAAAACTGAAGTCACGGTCGGTCAAAGCCTGGCGAGGGCAGGGCAGGGGCGGCGTAAGCAACGAGTTTCTGTTTCTTTGGCGTTCTTTTCAAGACCAACTTACTCTTTTTTTTTTGTCGTAATACATTCAATTCAGAAAATAAAAGTGGGAAAATATCAACGCATTTTCACACACTCCACTCACATCGAATAATGGCGATGACGACTCAAACGACTCAGCTCCGGGGGAGTCTATGAAAACGGAAAAAAAAGCAGCTCAAGGTCAGGGGCGTGGGTAAATGTTGTCCAGAGGTTGCCCAGACAAACAAAACACGATCTTACATAGGGTACATATTTACAGTACATACATATGTATGTATGTATGTATGTATGCCGATTAAGGTTAGCCGTTGGATTTTTGTACCCTTACAGAGGATAATATTGATAATTATGTAAGTTGATTTAGCTAAAATTGAGTTACTTCACCCAATCCTCAGACATATGTACATACATATGTATGTATGTACAAACAGCTATTTTGTACAGCTTAAGGTGTACTCACCGAAACGAACTACACATTGGTTTTTTTTGTATTTCCAAGCTCAGTTGGACTTTTTGTACTGATATTCACTTTATATTCATTTGGACCACAAAATCTACACTTTTTATAAGCATTCGAACCTTAAGGCATTTAATAAATATACATATGTAGATTATTGAGTTTCAATAAGTTCACATCCGAAATATGTACACATACATTGAAATTTAAGCAAGTTGATTTTTATACAATACGGCAGGCACTTGGGATGGTCGGAAGAGCAGCGCGTACCACTTGTTGGGCCATATGTCCACGATACAAGCCAAGCCGAGCTCCAGGTGGATGGAATGGATTATGGACCGTACGAAACGACCGACTCGAGCGAAACTAAATTGTTGAATGACAATGGACGGCGGAAGCCGGGTTTGAACCACTCAAATTCAATGGGGATACTTTCTGTGTGTGTGGTGTGTGCTTGTGTCGGCTTATGTATCGTATCTTTTGAGTCGCGCTCAAACTTGGTCTAAGACGGCTTTACGGTTGGTCGATTCCATTTCCACTCACCTGGCCACCTAGCGTATTGCATGGCTCGCTCGATCTGCAATATGATCAGCACAGAGAGAGAGAGAACGATAGAAAGAGAGAGAGAGAGAGAGAGACTCCCGTTTTTTACTTTGTATGCATGCATACACAAAGTGCTAGGGTATTAATGTATTTTTTTTACTAAAGCGCGCGTGGCTATATACAGTACATCATATATGGTATGTGCATATGTATGTATGTACATATAATTAAAATATTATATTTTCACGCAATTCAGATCTACACCTACACTACACACAGGGGAGCGGCGGGCCCTTTCTCTCTGTCTGTTGTTATATTGTTATATGTATGTACGTGGCTTATTGGGCGATGCTCAAACACAACAGGTAAGCAACAGTCATATTTGCAAGTTTCTATATATGTATGTATGTATGTAACTTTCTCGGCTCGTTACTTTACATGTATCAAGCGGAAGTAAAGCATGTTGTTCACCTGATCAACCTACCCCTTTTCACCAGTTTGAGTGTGATGTGTTGTGTTGTGGTCGTGGCTCGGCCTCGTGAATGCCTGCACTCCACAGGTTGAGTTGATGAGTGAGTATGTACATAGTTAAAGATACATACTCGAATTTGTTTGTATGCAAGTGGTAAACATTTTTATTTATGTCATCTTCGGTTCCAGTACAGTCGCGTATCCTGTCAATGGACACCACCTGCATAAGTATTTTACACAATTGTTACTTGGAAAACTTAAAGGAAATAATTATACATATGTACATATGTATGTGCATACTACATACATATACTTTTACTTAATAAATAATTATGGATACATATGTATGTATAATAAATCGAAATATCTACATATGTACACATGTATGCGTTGCATGATATTGAGGTCATTATGTACTCAGTATGTACATACATACATATGTATGTATGTATGTAGGTACCTGTAGCCAAACAAACGCAGGTGCTTCGTATCCAGCTAACAAAATGAAAACGGCGCGTGCCAAGCAAATCGTCGACTACCGTTGGAAACCACAGTGGGGCGGAAGAGTGACGAGATTGAGCACTCAACCGTCTCTGATTCAAGCTCAGAGTTCTTTGGTACTAGGTTGGAACTTGTTTTAGGGGCATCTGAGCTACATATATACTTACATAGTACACATGGATATAAATTTCATATTACCACTACCATTGGTCCAACGAAAGATCCTTCAAGGATTTACTTTACTTCATTCCTCATTCCTAGCTCATTATCTGTTGTCTAAAACCGTTAGAATAACATACATATGTACATATAACCATCGCAGTCATCGCATCGTGAAAGGAGAAAACATAACCAGCTGTTCTAGTGCTGGTGATGATAGTTTTTAGGACAAGAAACAACCTATGTTATGTTATGTGTCTTTTTCCACCTTCCCTTTAATTTTTCCTAAGCGGTGAAAACTGCTTAGCACAAACGGAGCCCGCGCTTTATTTACAGAACACCTGTTAGACAGAAGCAACCGTGGCGGTGGTGTGGTGTGGCGATGCCGTTGATCAAAAACCTACCCTATGATCACCTTTCCTTTTCTCATTCAGTTCATTCTTGGCGCATATGTACACACATGTACATACATACATATGTATATGTTTGTTATTTTTTGTGGTTTTCAGTTAGCTTGTGCGTAAAGACTAAACTTGGGGGCACACATAGTACGTGCGGGGTTCAATGATCTATAGAATGCATAAACTAAGCGATGATAAAAAAAACATATACATATATACATACATACCAATGCATATACTTATGTAAATATATAAATTTGTTTACAATTTACAGCACTATAATTACAATTATCTGATGTAAAGCCATTTGGAAACCCATAGACAAATGCAACGAGTAGCGATAAAGAGGATGTGAGGATCCAATCAAAGCTGTGGTAGCAAAACAATAAATATAGTCAGTTGTCATTAGAAATATATGTAAATCGAACTGAAAGAGTATAGAAACTTCGGCCATAATGGTTACTGAAACAGCTGTCTTGTTCTTTATCCAGAGCCTTAACCATTCAGCAAAATAATGGTCAAATGTTTTCACATTCATTTATAAGCGAATATGTAAATGCGTGTGTCTATATGTACATGCATACATTCTTTTGTACATTCATTCAAGGTACATACTTATGTACATACAATATGTATCCATAGTGCTCGCTTACTCTTTATATGAACAATCAGTACTCATATGTTTTTGGTTTGGTATGAAATTCGGTATTTCAATCGTGGCTCGTGGCTTTTCACGGTCTGCAAGCCAACCGAGACAATTTTTCTGCTGTTTCTTTTGGTTTTTGTTGACTGTAGCTGTAGCTGCTGCCAACTGCCTTTGTTTTTTCTGTTTTTTCTGTTATGTTATATACTGAGTATTACTATTACTAAGTATTTTTGTTGTTGTTATATTTTATACCCGATACTTGAAGAGCAGAGCTTAGGGATATATTTACATATTAGCTTTGTGATCGAAATGAGTGTGTGTAACGCCCAGAAGGAATTGTTACCAGCGGTTTATAAAGTAGAAATATTCTTGATCAGCCTCAATAGCCGAGTCGATATACATAGGCTGTGTATGTCTGTTCGTCTGACCGTCCGTCCGTAGATAATTATCGTAGATAATGACCATATCTACCAGATCCCCGAATCTGTATTCACCGGATCGTTATTATAGCCTGAATAAACAAATATATTTCAGTGACTACGCCTACCCCTTTCACTTCTCTCTCTCGCTCACACACTCATCCTCGTGCATTGAGCGACCTGTGGAGAAGGGGAGCGAGGCTAGATAGAACAACAGGAGTTTGTGTAAGAAGTGTGAGACAGATGTGGATGAAAACAAAGCAAATATTTTAAAATAATAATCAAATAGGTGTTTAGGTGGACAGGGGATAAACAAAGTGCAAAAATTAACTAGTGGTCGTGGTCCAGGAAAAATTGAGGGAGACCGCGGTGTGATCCTCTCATTCACTAACAAATTAATTCGCCCCTTTCAAAACAGAGTGGGCTAAAAATAATGTAAAATTAACATGTTGTATATGTTATATAAATCATAAGTTCATGTGACCGAGGAAACAGGTATAAAAGTATAGCCGCAGCTTTTACCACGGCTCCCGCCCGTTTCGCATACATTTTTTAGGTTCTCGTTTCCTTAAAATTAAATGAAATTTAATGATAAAAAAAGAAAGAAAGACAAACTTCGGAGATCAAAATAGGGGATACCCTCGATCATTAGCATGTTTACCTCGAAGAGGTTAAGGTACAAGTATGGTAAAAACGCATGTACTGTACCCTCTTGGTATAACATTAACAACAAATTTTGATGAGCGCCTAGATCACAGACAAATTTTGTTTCCAGACTCAATGCTGCAAGTGTATTTCAAAATTTCTCACCACCCCCACAAAGGACGAAAATCTTGGGCAGCCACAATTTTAATGATACGACACACCTAAAAACGCAGTATCGTAAAGAATGACCATATCTATCAGATTGCCAAATCTGGTACAGATCGAATCATTATTATGGCCAGAATGAAGAAATTAATTTTCAGTTGCTTCCCCCACCTCCTCTGGCGCTGCTGACGCTATTCATTCTCTGTCTCGCTCGCACACACTCTGCCCTGTGCAATGCGCGAGCCACCCCTAGCGGAGGAGATGTAGAATCAAATGGTAGATGTAGAATATCTGTTCTACATGTATTATTTACATTTTACATGTAGATGTAGTTAACAAATGTAGCAAAAAATGTAAAATGTAGAATTAAAATTTTTTTTTAATTTCTATTATAAGCTCAGAAATTTGTATACTGACTGAGTACGGGTATAAAAGTAGAGTCGCGACTAGAAGCGACTCACGTTCCTTCTCGTTTGTAAGATGAATTCATCGTTGGACTCAAATCTTTTTCCACCGAGCCATTTCTTGAGGTTTGAAAACAAAAAATAGTAACTAGATATTAAAGTGGGTGGGTGAGGAGCCATTTGTAGCCTCATTGATGGATTCTTTGTTCTTGGCCAAATGCAGTCGTTTCTTTTTCAAATCTGCATTAAACCGATCCAATGGTTACCTATGGCTTTCAGAATATCTTGCAATCAATCTCCGATCGGCCAATACCAAATCGTGAATTTTTTTCAATTTCTTCGGGTATTGGGCCATAATTAAGAGTCCAGCATGTGCGTCATCGTTTGTGCTTGTACGGGCATCACGATATACAGTAAACCAATTTTTTACCATTGAAATTATGGAGAAGAGTTCCAATAATATTTTACTTGGTTTCAGTGGTGTCTTTTATCCTAAAAAAATGTTGCTTATACAGATTTTTTATTTTTTTTTTCTTCAAATGCAAAAATTTTTTTTTTTTTAAGAATTTTTGAAGTATGGTATTTTTTGTTTTAAGTTTTTTTTAGACGTAGCTGGAAACTCAGCCACTACTTACTGCACCTACCACGGAAGGACTGCAGAATGCTAGTGGGAATACTCACAGGTCACTGTCTGGCTGCGGCACATGCTGTCAAGCTGGGCATCACCAACAGTGGCAGCTGCAGGAAATGCGATGAACCCGGGGCTGTCGAAACCCTGGAACATCTCATCTGCATCTGCCCGGCTCGGTACTGGCATCACTGGAGGATGCCTCCAAGAGGACGCCAGGGGAACTTTTTTCCTTCGCGAAAATCTCCTCGATCCTCACGGAATTCGAAACCGCGTAAATAACTCAGGTCCATATACACCCATCCGGATAACTAAGGGCCATATTGGCCTATGAGAGGCCCCATGAGGGCCGTCCGGGTTAACCTAACCTAACCTAACCTTTAGACGTAGCGCTTCTTTGACAGTTGGGCCCGCAACCATAAAAAAGCTTATTTTTGTTAATTTTTGTTAATTTTTTATGTTTGGTTAACGAGTTTTAGCTCCAATGTTTCTCCATAGATTTTAATAAGCAATACTCGTACTTTAAACGATGCCTAATTTACGCACATATGTATACACAAAAAAATAGATACTGCACAAAAATCATAATTTTTGCATTTGAATGTTTTATATTTCCTAGACAGTAAGCTGAAATCAGAAAATGTTTGGGTTCAATTTCTAGTTGTCTTAGTTATCTTTTCAGATACTTAAGTTACATCTGAAAAAAGCTTTAAAAATTCTTAAAAAAAAAAGTTATGCACTAGAAAAAATAAAAAGGTATCATCAAACAATTTCTAAGCCCCAACTCTTTCCGAAAAAGTTGGTTTTGTTCCTTGAGGAAAAATTGTGTCGGATAGTGTTTTTAGACCGCCCTCATACATATATGCATATGTTTGTATGTTTTTTATCACGATGAAAATTCAAGATTTTCACATCATATCATTTTCATATCATACGACTTGGTCATACATAGGATGTTTTTACATTTGATGTCTTGGTGTCTGTGGCGGTGCGGGGCGGGGTCGATACTGATGTACTGTACATATATATGTATACATATATAACAATTAATATAAGAGGGGGAGGGGAGAGGAGAGAATGTACATTTTGTATATTAGTGTAAATATATTTTCCTTGTGCGTATGATTAAAATACATCCACACACGTACAAATAGGTGTGTATATGTATGCATGTTCATATGTACATACATATGTATGTACATATTTATAGAAAGGCAAGCAACGAACCGTAATTCCTAAAACCACTAACACAATCAAGCCCAAACTGCCAGAACGAACACTATGGTGTAGCGTAGGTATAGTGCAAAGAGGCCTCACGACAGCACTCCAGTGGGTACGGTACAAACGAATTGTGGAAAAGGGGAAAATTTACTGACAATCCAAAAACTGATCGCTATAAAATTTGTGAACTTGGTTTGATTTTGTTTTGACAAATTAACTATATAGATTCGTAGATCTTGCACTACTAAATACTTCTACCCTGTTAAACAAATAGCCAAACTGAAATCTAAAATTTTTCGACCAAATCCATTTATCAGATTCAGGCATTGCATTGCAAGATGAGCTGATAATTATTCATAATTAGCTGATTTTTTGAGGACATATTTTATGACAGCTCTCCCAAGAGTCGAAAAGAAGCGCCTAGATCTCGGAGACTAAATGATACACCTGGCGAAAATAGGTCTGAAACTTTAATATTTACACTTAGACTTAAAACATTTTATTTTACCAGTGATTTTATTAATGAACACACAGATTTTGGGATAAATAATCATTTTAGTTTTCACCATTGTCTCCTTCGAGCTCTGTACCCTTGTACAACGTTTCCTCAATCTTTGCATTCCATTTCTTCAGTTTCTTCAGATCCGATCTTAGTTTTTTCGCGATTAAAGGGGCATAGGCCCGTATATCGAACATTAAACAAATTCAGGGATATGGTGTTGGTCGATCTGACATTTTAAAACCGGAGCAACTTCCCATAATTACAAAACGAACATCTTTCGACGAAACTTGGACTTTAATGTAAAAACTTATACAAAAAAGTGGGAAAATTTTTACATTTTATTTAAAAGCACACCCGATTGTGTTTACATTTTATATGTGCAAAATGAAACTTTGAAATTCCATTACAAAACAGATATGTACATATGTACATATGTCTGACCGCCAAATAATTTCTGCACTTAAATTCTTGATAAATCGCCGCGGTCCGTCATCGGTTCGTTTTGTTTTTTTTTTTTTATTGAGCATAGGGCCTGTATAGCGATTATGTACCCTGTAAAATTGTTTTAAGTGCAGAGACCTCAACCTCAACCAAATTATAAATAAAGGACTTTAGTTTATAAACTATGTGATCATCATATGGTGATGCATGTTAAATAGGATTTCAACATAATTGCTTTAAGTTTGGTATGAAGTTGTCATCATTTTCTTTTTCATCATCGATATCATCATACTGGTATCTTTCGCACCATGGTTTGCAATTTTCATGGATTTTGAATTCTGTTGTGTCCACCGGTTCCATTTTTTCCATTTTTCTGGAATAGAAATGCGGTTATAATATAATATAATATAATACAATATAATAATATAAAATTACCCAATGTCATACGATTCTTGTAGGAGGAAAGGAGCATGTTCTTCCACTCCACCTCGTCCTCTCTGCCAAAAATTTTTTTTATTTCTTGCGCCAGCATTCCCGTCTTCAAAACTTTTGTTACGAAGTAACAACTAATGATTTTCCGGATATCCTTTTTCGGATCGCATGCTTAAATGCTTTTGATTCCTTGAGCGTTCAACTATCTTTTCCTTACCAGCGTTTATAAACAATTGAATTGGGTTCAATGGCTCGCAGGAGGGAGATCCAGAAAACTGAGATGTTGCATTAGTCTTTATGGAGAGGGCGTTATTCATATAATATAATAAAAATATAAACTTACCCAACACATCGTTCTCCGTGGCGAGAGGACTCTGGTCACCTAATTGCTTTGCTAGCCAACTGTGGTTCTCAGCTTTATTGTTCGCGGCATATTTCGATAGTCCGTCGATTACTTCGACCGTTAATTGTTCTTCGTCGTGTTTGCAAAGGCGGAAGGACTGGTCATTGAGGCAACATATAGGCCCTTATTTAGCACGCATTTAATGGCCTGTGCCGGCAACTTTTGTATTTTTAATTTTCATTGAGCAGCACAAATTCGCCCTTGTCTATGACTCAGGGAAATTTCATCCGCATTGGGCATGGGGGTGTACCTACACATAAATCAAACGCCTTATCAGCTTTATAGGGAATATATTTCTGATACTTGGTAGTCCCTGAAAATGTGTTAGTTTCTTTTCCGCACGGTTCGAGGAGGGTCGGGTCTAAGAGAGCCCCACAGTCCGTGTCCGTCTGTCCGTATTCTTCCCACCTTGGAAATGTAACAAACTATTTAACTATTAATAAGAAAATATTTCACCTGCCCCTGATATATTGTCCGAACATCAGAGTAGAAACATACATAAATCCATATACTATAACAAAATTGTTTGAAAATGCCGCCAAATGCACCAACAGTGAGCTCAATTTTAAGTGTGGCCAGCCAATGAGACGCCCAGGAATGCCAGAAATCCCACCTCTAGCAAACGAATATGAAAGCCGGGAAAAACGGACGAAAGTGAACAGCCAGCTTGACGCATATTATTCTCTCGCTCTGACTGCAGGCCTTTCCCATAAGGCTCATTTCCAGCTAGGCTAGTCTGAGTAGTCTGAGTCCAAAGTATAATGACATATAGCAATAAAGATATTAAGATATCGTTGAAAGTATATTTTCGGTATTATATACTTTTCGAGATATTTTGAAATATACTCTTCGGTATATATTCGGTAAATTCGGTATGTAGAATTCATCTAGAGATTTTTTAAGGTATATTAAAGTAGTTTTCAAAATGACTGCCAAACGAGACGATGGTTATGTCCATATCTGTGTGATAATATAATATAATTATTTTAAATAATTAATTTGAATTTTTTACAAATTATAAGATACCTCTCTTTACTTTCTAATGTTGTTGGTAAAAAGCCTGCAAAAATCGATGAAGAAAGAATACAAATGCAAGGAAATATGTACATATATTGTAAATTTAAGCAATCAAAATGTTAGTGGCTGTTGCTTTTGTTGATTAATACTAATAATAGTAGCTATTATGTATATAAAGTTTGTTTATGTATATGAAGTTTCATTATGTGGTACATACTATATATTTCGTGTATATCTTGTGTTCTAAAGAGATTTGGTAATAATATTGATACTAATATGGTAGTAACATCCTGAGCAGGTTGTTGTGTCTAAAGCTGAAAGTTTACAACGTTTACAACGTAAACACAAAGTGATCGCAATATTTCATGTTTTCTTAATGTTTATTATTTAGATTTTAATTAATTTTGTTTTCAAACGATCATCTTTTCCACAATAATATTTTTGTTTCAGGTAGTCGGATTTCGTTGAACCCATTTTTATATATCAAATTTCATATCATAATTTCGCTATAATCTCGCCACGAACAACGCAGCTGGGCGTTGGGCTGAAATCCCTATTATTATTAGCTAATAATATTAAGCCGAATATCAAAATCGAGGAATATCAACGCATCTTGTCGTGTCGTTTTATATATCGGTATATAAAAGTACATTTAATAAAGTTCCGATCCATTTTTTAAAGTGAATTAAAGTACTATTCAAAATGACCGCCAAACTCCATTTAGCGCACAAAAAATACCAAAATTATTCGCTCTCAAATCGTGGTGGTTTTTTAAAATGTGAGCCACATGTATTTAACGGGAACATGTTCCTAACGAACGCGTAGCAACAATGAATTTATTTTATTGTGTGATATTATAAATGATTAAACAAATTATCAATGGATAATTCGCCAGAAAACCATCCCAAATATTTACAGAAAATTTCGAACGATTTACTTCTAGTACTACGCGCCTCCTCCGCCTGGGCCGGGCAAAAACTTCAACTACCAGAGTGGCACCTACAACATATGTATATCCGACTGTGGGCGATGCTTCGCTTTCCAACTCCTTCGCGTGGCTGGTGGCTGAGATCCAACTGAAGTTCAACGAGGATAGAGTACGTGGGCACTGCCTTAAATATTAAAGGGGTTAACACTAAAAAATAGTATTCCTTTTGCAGAAGTCAAGTCGAAAATCCCTGCAGGACCCCGGCCTGAGATAGTTCATCACTTCCGTGTGCCTGACAAGCGGCCGCCACGTATTGTATCGGATATATTCACTGGACTCTGCATTACCGCGTTGGTGCTGCTGTTCATCTTCTGGGGCAAGTTGGGCATTAATGTCTCACACTTCACGTTGACACTGAGCACAATCGGCTTTCACGTGGGCTTTGGCGGCTTTCTGCTTCTGTTCTTGGTCTTCTGGCTGCAACTAAACATGTTCCAGAACCTGCGCCTGCTGATACCCATCGCAATATCATATTCCTTACTGGCAACCGTTTGCTGAGGCGTCTTGTATGCACTACGCAACTCAAAGAACCCGTCAAGTGCGTCGTCATAAACTCAAATGGCACCAGACATTGTCCGTTCATAATTGAATGAAGGAAATAACTGGGGCATCCATCTATCTATCCACTTTAACACTGTCAGTATAGTAACCTATAATAAAACGATTAAGTTAAGCTATACGACACACAAAAGCTGCTTTTGTAGAATATGTACCAAAAATTGGTTTATTTATTCGTAAGAGTATAACTTTACAGCCTAGTTTCAACTGCACAACAAATGTAGGTATACATATTTACACGAGTAAAAATAGCGGGGAGAATGACCCCCCCCCCCCCTTAATAATAATTATGGGTGTGCCTTCATGAAGGCAATCAAGTACTTGTGGCCGTATACCTTGACCAGGTATCGCGCAGTCTGAAGCAACATTACTGTGCAGACAGCTGTCGTCATGCCGTATATGGTCGGGAAGTTGGAGCAGTCCATGTAGCCATGTCTGCCACAAGACAGACAGCATGTCTCCACACCAGCGGCGGACGGTGGACGATGAACGGCGCAAGGCCAGCAAACCAACGAACATGCCTTTTGCGAGAGTCCTTTTGTCTGCAAGCGCTGGCAAAAGCTCGCTGTCATGAAACCACTCGATTCCCTTATACCCCTTAAAGTATGCAATGTAATGTCATAGAGGGATGGCAACATTCACAATGTTAAATAAAAGTAAGTGTCATATTTTACGAAAATACTGAAATACTGCCCTGAAAAAAGAGTTGCCAGATCAGCAGCTTTTCGGCGCAAAAATTCAAATGCATTACAAATTCAAAAGCTGGCCGCCAGTCCAGTCGATGTGAGTAGATACTCCAGACACTGCTGGAATTCCCTCCCTTCATCTTCTGTTTCGCAGGTTGAGATCATTGCCGACTCGAACTTTGTGCGCTCTAGCTCCCAGAATGTTCATGCCGTAATGTAAATGTCTTATTTTATTTTATTAATTTAAAAATATAATTTTAATTTTATAATGTTTTCCAAAAAAGGTGAATTTGAGGATAAAAGATAAGACATAATATATAAAATAAAGGCAACAGGGTATTAATTTTGAAATCCGAATTAACTAACTGTGTAATAATGCCATTGGCGGTATTGTGTAGAGCCAGTTCCTGGTAGAACTTCTTTGGGTTGGCCAGCTGCAGCGTACTTTAGCAAGTCGAGCAAATGTACCTCGAGAGGATAACCTTGCGCGTCGCGTCACAATCTGCTTCGGCTGCGAATCAAGGCAGCCCACCTCCTCAGCAGTCTTCCACTTCGCCAATTAACATTTCGATAAGCTGGGATTTAATAAAATTAAATAAAAATAAAACAATACAAATTAGAGATATCTTACTTTTTGCTCGGATTCTTCCTCGGATTCTTGTTGGGGTTCTAGTGATTTCTCGGGCTCTTGTGCTTTCTCGGGTTCTTCTAGGGGTTCTTCTTGGGGACGATTCCATGGGAAATGGCATTTGCCGATTTCCGTCGTCCGATATTGAAGGGAACGGAACGTTCCGACTTTTCTACCCCTGATTGTTCTGTACGCATTAAATATTTGCTTCTGCCACTTTAGCGCGCACTCCTTCGGAAAGTAGAAAACTATTTGGTTTGCCAAATCTCTTGAGTTCTTAGACGATAGATGCATTTCTTTGTCTATGAAATATGACACAATTTTTTTTTTTTAAGTTTGGCATCAAATACCTCTTCAGTGTATCGTGCCTTTTCAATAATTTTCTTAATATTTCGATCCATTGCTATGGTCATCAGGTTCACTGTTTTTGGTGTGGTCATCGTAGACACCTGCGAGCTGTTCGGCGTGTCCAAATTACTGGAAGTACTCTTTGGAACGGCCTTGCCACAGTGGAAGAGGCGGATGTGGCGCGCCAAATTGCCTGACTTTGATTTTAGCGAAATCCTCGTTTTGCAATGAATGCATTCAGCAACTTTGTGTTCATTATCTATTTCAAAGTGCGCGGCTGCATGGGGCGGCGGCTGATATTTCTTACTCCGATAATCCGATGGTAGATGGATATCTCTATGAATGGACGTCATGTGTACCCCCATATTTCGGCAGTCATTTTTTGATAATTTGTTAGTGTCGCCACAATGTAAGCCAAACATAATTTTCATTGTCGATGAAAAAATGCTCCCACAAAGGATTCTTCCTGTTTGCCGGGGTTGTGTTCTCTCCAAAATCAAAGTTCTTTTCTGGACTTACATTCTGCGTGCCATTATTAATTTCTGCCATTTCTAAGTCTTTTTCCTCTGGGTTCCATCGTGTTTCTGTTGCTGTCATCGTAGAAACCTGCGAGCTGTTCGCGTCTGCATGCTCCCACAAAGGGGTTTTTTGCCTCTTTGCCGGGGCTGTTTTCTCGCCAAAATCAAATCTCGTTTCTTGTGTCATACTATTCTCCGTGCCATTATTATTATCCATTTCCAATGCCATATCCGTGTTCTCATTGGTATTTGGTGCGGTATTTTGGTGAATTTTCGTGTTTAGTTGAACAACCAACAACAACAAGTTCGCTAAATTTTGCATCGTCGTCGTCAACAGCTCAACACACTTGTCCAGTGGCTGATGTTCGCGGCTTTTCTTTTCCATTTCTTTGGTAAAGTCTGCCAAATTTATATGCAACAGCTTTACAGCTCTGCCCCAAAGCATTCTCCATTTTCTTCCGTTAATTTTATAAAATAAAATAAAATGATAGTGATAGTGATAGTGTGACCACCGCGGAATTTGAAATACTGCCAAAGAAAATCATTCCTCAATTTAAAATAATGGTGACTGGCCACACTGAAAAATTGTTTACAGTGCTTCTTTGAATATTTAAAGTTTAAAGTATTTATAATTTAATTTAACATTGAATTTATACAATAATTTATACAATAATAATACAATAATAATGGACAACAACAGTAATAACAATAGCTCCCGATTGGAGAAACGCAAGGTAAGTAAAGTACAAACACAAAACCAATCTATACATTGAACCGAAGTAAATTTTAGTCAAGTACTACTGGTACTACTCCAAGCAGTGGATCTACTACCCAGATTGCGGAGATTATGACACGACTTGGCAGGAACGATGCCATACGGGCTGCAGTGTTTGGGGGCGAGCCGAGTCACTACGCATCGCGTACAACTGCAGAGGAAGTGATGCCAGTAGCGGACGAAGTAGAAGTGGGTGATTTTGGACCCAGCATTGCGACCAGGAAATCCGCAGTGGATATTCAATTCATCTTTCCGACCACAATGTGTAGCGAACTCATTTCGAAAGTGTTCGCGACAGATGAGCCATTGCCGAATATGGACGAGTTTGCAACTTATACGTCAAACGGATACGGTTAGCGAAGTGATGCCAGTAGCGGATGTAGCGGACGAAGTAGAAGAAAATCCAGTGGGTGATTTTGAAGACCACACAGGAGGCCCACTATATAGCCACCTCAAATCTTTCCCCCTTTGGGACATTACGCCGAAGCAGCTAAAAAAAACCCTATATTTTTCAAGCTGCATCCGAACATTGGTGATATCAAAAAGGGTAAGGTAGACATGTGCAGGAGCCTAGAGCGGTACAAAAATTGCCCTTTTCTAATATACTTTGATGAATATCACTTACCCCATATGGTAAGTTAATAACTAAATATTTTAGGATTTTATAATAATTTATTATTCAAACATTAAGTATTTTAATATGCTGGAAAAAAAATGGAAAGTGTTGGCGGTAGCAACGTCAGCTTTGGGTGGATCAAAATTTATATTTTCGTATATTGAAGTGGTAAGTTTGGGCTAGTAAATTAATTATTTAATTTTAAATTATCACTTTAATTATAGGTTCCAATTAAAGCCGGCACAATATTGGGATCCATACAAATTTGCTCGGCTATTAAAAAGATAATCGAAAAGATAAAGGCCAAGGGCCTTTATAAAAACTTAATGGCCATAGTTGCCGATTTTTCTATGGCAAATCAATCGGCTTTGGCCCCATTACAAGATTTTAATTTGCCATTTATATGGGATGTTGTACATCGCCGAAAAGTTTCGGCAAAGCATCTCAGGAACGACGTTTCCATTGAAAAACTTTATGATACAACTTTCGAAAAAGAAACGTTTGAAGAAATGTTCGAGTTTGCAGAGTTGGAACCACCAACAAAAAAACCGAAAATGACCACAAAAAGTAATTTAAGTAAACAAAAACAGATAGGGGAACTTTTGAGAAGAAATTTTTGTGAATTTTCAGACCCAATAAGCCTTAAACGAATAAATAACAACAAATTTGAGCACCTTGGCCTGGTCATTAAACATGCTGTTCACATGCTAATAACATATATGGTACATCAAGAGGACATGCAATTCATGATAATGGAAAATCCGACATACTTTGTAACAAAAATTGTCACGTGCATGGCCAAAATAGCGGAGAAAAGATATATAATATAAATTATGCAAATGAACGCATGTACATTTAATATTTAACATTTCTAACGTGTATGTACACACTTTTTCATACATATTTACATGTGTATGTATTTGGATAGAGGTACATATTAGAGGTAATTACATACGTAATTGCAAAATTGTGCTAATAACAAAACAGCAAAAAATAAATCAAAAATTAATTTGCGATTACCCGAGCACCTAACAACAAAAGATAGGCGTTTTGCTTTACCTTTATACTTTTAAAGCAAAAAACATTCCATTTCTTGCGCGCCAAACAAACAAATTTACTCGAAAACTCTAGCAGTTGTCTGGCAACTCTCCGTGCATGGCATAAATCAGCTAAAAATGCTTTTTTTATACCCGTACCACCGTGTGAACATGAACATGAAATCGCAAAAGCTGCATAGCCATTCCAGCCAGCTCGGCTACAAGCGTGAGGGTGTTTTCTATCTCGGGACAAATATTAAATGAACGCTGGTACACGCTTATTAAGCTCTAACCTTGATAAACTGTTATTTTCATATAAAAATATGTTGGATGGCGTTGGATACTTGTGAAAATGTAACATTATAATTGTTTTGCAGTGAAAGGTTCAGAAAATGCGTATGGCTTTTTCAAAAGCCCCAATAAAGGTGAAAACAGATAGTTTTAAACAATTTAAAAAGCATTAGTTGCGTTGAAGGAAAATAAATGCAATTAACTTTCATAACCACGTAACGATTCCTTGTCGACAACGATGTATTTTTTACTTGCTCTTTCCGCTGGCACTTATACAGCCGCCACGCCACTGGCGTCGCCTCGTCGCATCCTTTTGTCTGAGTGTGCTTTCGAATGTGTCTGAAGCTCGAAGCTTCACATTCGCACAATGTGCGAGTTCTTGTGTCTGTGCGTGTCTGTTCGTGTCTGTGCGTGGCTGTGAGTGTTTGCGAGCGCGGGTCTGTCTGGTCTGTGATGTGATGCACGTAATAAAAGGATAACTAAGGCAAGGAAGGCGACTGGCGGCTTCGTGAATTATAGCTATTCAATTTGAGAGTGGTGTAGTAGACGCATCAAAATAAATTAAATAAAATAATAAATGAATATACATAGAGTAACGAAAAAAAGTTCTGAAAAATTCTATAATCGTAAACTTTTCTGCAACAAAACTCAGATTCTGTAAAAATACGAGCTAAAAATGTTGATTTGATATTGAATTCAAGAAAGAAGACTTCTTGTCGCTCTGATCACTTAATGGATAATTAATGAAAGATAAACATTTCAAGAATCGAAAATATTATATAATAGGAGGGGTTTGACTATTGTCAAAAACAAGATTCTTGGCTGTTGGCTGCAGCATCTTAAGTAATAGCGAAAATGCTAGAACAACCTGTTTTTGTAGCGATACGGACAAGGGCATAACATAATCGATTCATATACTACATACATATATATGTATTTTGTTTTTATCAATTAAAAGCTACATTTTGAATATTACTCACTTTATTATTTTCTACAGATCAGGAATGGAAATTCTTTTCGATGGAAATTCTTTCCCAAGGGCATGGCATACAACTACCGATGGTTATAAACTACTACGAGTATAAAGGAAACAGCTCGATAAGTAACCAAAATGAGGTTTGTCCTTGAGCCACAGCATTCGCAGTCAGGGCGATTAATAAATAGCAACAGATGCTTCTACAATTGCCCATGTCTTTGTTGTCGCCAGGGATGCTGCGTCATTGCTGTTGGCTGCTGTTGCTGCTGCTGCTGCGTCAACATAAACAACAACTGCTGCAACAAATGCAGCTCGAGGACCAGCTACAAGCACTCTCCACAGCCACTGGCGCGCAAAAAAGCTTGTGGTCCTGTTGGCTTGGTCGTATCCATTGTAGTGGGTACAATTATTGCGCTCGCTCGTTGGACAACGGCCATAGCAACTCTTATATCAAGCTGCATGTTGCTAGAGCTCTGCGGAAGTGGAAGCTGTACCAACAAGCCCGTTCCGGTCCCCGTTACAGTTCCTACTGCAGCCAGCGCCACTGCCAGCAGCAATGCGGATGCTAAGCTTAAATCTCTGTATGGCCATAGTTCGTACGATATCACAAATGATCAGCAACTGAAATCGAAGAACCTTTGCAAAATGTTTTGCAACAGCCGCAATCGCAAGCGACAGCGGAGGAGGCGACGACGACGCCGACGACGCAGTAGACACAGCCATAATGGTAACAGAACGAATAGCAACAAACAGCACCAACAGCAGCAGCAGCACCAAACGCAACAGCAGGAAAGTATATTCCGACAAAGACTTAGCTATAGCCTTAGCGCTGCTGACACATGCGCTTCCATTGATGCATTAGAAGCGATTAGAAGCGTATCTGTACCAAAAACGAATCGGCTACGAAGCACGCCAACGAGAAACGTTCGAGTATCCTCTTTAAAAGCTATCATATCGTCGTGGCCATCGGCGAATAGCAGCACAATACGTCACTGTTCCAAGATTAAACGTAATCGAGCCAATCTCATCTGGCTGCTCATTGGACTTGTCTGGTTTGAGGTGAAACTAATTAACTGCAATGCCATCGGAAGCAGCAGCAGCTATGTCTCCAATTTTGTGACTCATAAGGGATGCACCATATGTCATGAGGAAGGCAAAGCCAATTTCTATAGCGATAAAGGTAAGGCTCTGACTCTTAACTTGCGCTTTTACTGCGTATTTCCACGTCTAACATATTACCACTTTGACACCACTAAAAATAAATGAAATTAAAAGTATGGGGGGATGTAATCAAAAATGCTTATTTTAAAACTATTCAAATTTCGTATGACAGAGTATTCTTCTTTACATATTTTATTACATACATATTAATATAATGAGACCCATAGACAATAAGACATACAGAAGAGCATTCTAGGTAGGTTTACGGGTCTTGATTCCTTTGATTCCAAGCAAAAGACCGGTTTAAATTTTTAATAAATAAATAATCTTTAAGAAGACACTGTACTTGTATTATTAGATGAGTAAATAATTTGTTGTACGGTTTTGCCAGTACCTAAATATTTCGTTGTTTCCGAAGAGTTCAACTAATTTAAGTCTCTCTGACGATCCTTTACATACTATACTCCCTCCATTAAGCTCTCATACATTCCTACATTACACCAATACTAATACTCAAACTGTTAAGTTTAAGAATTGTTTTGTAGTAAAAATCATAAACGGATGGCTGGTTTCTAGGCCAGGCCAAAGATTTTAATATTATACAGTCAGGTATGCAGTCACCTAAGTTTATTTATTTTTTTGGCTAAAGTATGTAACATATTTTGATCTAATTTGTATCCCTTTCCACTGAGAATACCTGTACGTCCCGTAAATCTGCCCGCTTCTAATTTTGGTTGAAGTGAAAGTCAAAATCAAAGCGGCTCGCAACCATTTCTGCAATGATATCCAAAGTGACATGTGTATTGTCTTCGTCTCTTGTTAATTATCGATATATTGACTTTAAATATTATTTATATCATACACCCCATACCATACCATACCATACCATACCATACAATACAGTACTTACATAACACTTTACAATTATCACATTTACACAGATAATCCACACACAGACTACAACAGCTACAACAAGTACAATAACAACAATTATTTCTACAAAAAAACTAATCGCCCCCATAACAATATTGCACCGAGCGACCGAGTTCGCTTAGAGTCAATAAAACGGCAAATTTTGACGAAGCTTGGCCTTACCCACAAGCCAAACGTATCTCATCCCTTACCCAAGCAATTTATTTGGGAAACAATATATCGGGCGGATGGTGGAAGGATGGTTTCAAACGATGCATTTGACAGCAGCAGTAGTGATTTCGATCAGCCATCCGAAATACATAGGTTCAATGAACAAGAAGACGGGACGGTTTTTGCTACTGGTGATCCGAATTCCGATCCCCATCAGGATCGATATCGTTCTCGTTCTCCGGTTTCATATACAACATTTAACATCAGTAGAAGCCATATATATGAAAAATTCATGAGAGATCGAACAGCGATCCGAGCGAGGCAAAAGAATCACGAAGACGATGTGAAAAGTATAACCTTTAAGAATTGGCCAGATATACGCCAATTTAAAATGAACCCTCTTCGCAGCGGTTCTACAGCTACACACCAGCCCAAGAGTGTCCATACCACTACCACTGCCACTGGCACTAAACAGCAGAGAAATGGTCATGGCAGTGACAGCAGGAATAGCAATGGCATCAGTGACAGAAAAGGCAATTCGCATGAGTTCAGAAAATCTACATATCTGATAGATATAAATCGTAGTAGTGATAGTAGGGCCAATATTGGCATTAACGGCGGGATCAAACAAAATGATCATGTTTATTTTAACGATTACAGTGTTCAGGTCCATGACAAAATCCAGTACGAGTCCCTCCACGGAAGCGGAAGCGGCAAAAGAAACGGACAGAATCCAATAAACATCGACTTTTTCAGCGGTAATAACGAGGATGGAAAACCTAAGCGGAACGACGACGACTCGGTCATGTCTGACCAAGAAAACTTTGATCGCGAAGACTTCTTCGGGAACACTCAGGAAATAATAACGTTTGCTGAAGAAGGTAAGTGAACAACTATAGTGCGTTTGTTTTTTTTTTTTTTTAATTTATTTATTTTATTTTATTGGTAGTTAGCGCTCTAAGCCGCAACTTAATACTCTAGGTAACCAATCAATAAGAGTCTAAATAAGCGTTGCCAACATTATGCAGGAACATACTAGCATAAGTATACATACAGATGTCCGTATGTATGCATGGCAAATACATATGAATGTACACTCTATCCCCATGCTCATTTCAATGTAATATCAAATGTCAGTTTGTGGGCTCTTATGCAGGAACGTCTGCGTCTGGACTAACACAACACTGTGACAACCCTTAAAACACTTACAGACGTCGTCTAAGTACTTAGTTATTGCAGACAGAGACAGTTTTTGTTCTGTTCTGTTGTATGTTGTTTGGTGAAGTACTTTCACAATTGCCCTCAGAAGTGAAAGGAACGAACACCATCCCACCCCATCAGACAATTAAGACGGTTAATAATGCAGAGGCTTACTGTACAGTAACAGTATGCTAAATTAAAAACTGTAAATAAATACTATTTACGAGTAGTATATACATATATATGTATGTACATATATGTATAAATGAATCCTCCGATCTCAACGCGGCTTGCATTGTACGGAACTTTGCACTGAGCCTACGAAATCCAAAGAAATCGAAATTTTAACATTTTTAGTGTTTAATACCTTATATTAGGTAATCTTTTAAAATTGTCACTGTTTTTTTTTTTATTCTATAGGAACGCAATATAGACAATATCGAATATTGGAATTTGCTCCACAAAAAGAGCATGTTCCTAGCCAAAAACTTTACATTCGCAGCGCTCAGATACACATACGCATCGATAAGCCACCCAGTTACTGGGATGCCAAACCTGAGGAGGATTTACAGGTTGAACATTTGGCAAACGCCAAACGGAAGTGGCAAGCAAGCTCACATCATAGAATCAAAATCTGGGTGTTTCAACTGACAGCAGGAATTAATATTACTGAGAAGGTAACACACACTTTAAATCAACTTATACTTATATCAGATACAACACAACACTTACCAACAATTTCAGGGAATCGACCAGGCGTTCCTATTCCGTGCATCTTTCAATGTAGACACCAAGCACCTGGGATGGCAGAAATTCGATCTTACTGAGACGATCCGCAAATGGTATAGCCAAAACAGTGAAGAAAATCTACGACTTTTGATTGACTGTACCGGCTGCGGTCGCCGCTACTCACTCCAATTATTCCGAATTTCGATGCCAAGTTCTAACTCAAAAATTGAT
The DNA here is from genome assembly GCA_035043285.1 of Drosophila subsilvestris. Classification (NCBI taxonomy): domain Eukaryota; kingdom Metazoa; phylum Arthropoda; class Insecta; order Diptera; family Drosophilidae; genus Drosophila; species Drosophila subsilvestris. Next base: position 74,960 of record JAWNNB010000761.1, on the reverse strand, counting down.
AATTCAGCCCATATAAATCCGAATCCAAATCGACCATTTCTCGTGCTTCATACTGAATCAACAAGGAACCGACGTGTGAGAAGACGTGCCGTGGATTGTGGGGGTGCTTTAAGTGGGCAATGTTGCAAAGAGTCATTCTATGTATCATTTAAAGCACTGGGCTGGGATGACTGGATCATAGCGCCAAGAGGATACTTTGCAAATTATTGCAGAGGCGATTGTACGGGACCGTTTAGGACACCCGATACTTTTCAAACATTTCATGCCCATTTTATAGAAGAGTATCGAAAAATGGGACTGCTAAATGGCATGCGACCCTGTTGCGCCCCGGTCAAGTTTTCCAGCATGTCTTTAATATATTATGGAGATGATGGTATTATCAAACGTGATTTACCAAAAATGGTCGTCGATGAATGTGGCTGCCCATAACCATAACGTAAGCTCCAATAAAATACCTACTCTTATATACAAACGTTTAATGGATTACATCTTCTTGTACATATGTAGCTTGCAACGATATTTGCCTTTAATTACTTCGATTTTCCGTCCGGTTGATTTAGGAGCTTTCTGCCGAATTTCATGGCAGTTAATAAAATTACATATGTGTGCTCCTACATTATATTCTTAAATCAGAAGAAACTTATTGTTATTCAAATAGATTAGACTCAATTAAATTGTATTGTAAGTTAGAATAATGATGACAATATATGTATGTATATATATTTAATATCTTATTCGAAATTACAAAAGTGCCTAAATTAGCAACAAATAACAAATATGTAATACCTAAAAATGCATGCCAATTTATACTATTCAAAGAATTTACTGAGTGCAAAAAGCTCTCTGGCATTGGCACTGAGAAGTTTACTCTTGCTGATATCTATAACACATTGCAGTCTTAATAGAATATTGACAACAAATACTATTAAACAGCATATACAATTAAATTAATATAAACAAATACCCGGATTTTTTCTCAATATTCAAAACTTTTTCAGTTTGCAATCAGCAGCAAAAAGAAAACTTAAAGCCATTCAAAAGTATCAGTGGTTTTATCCATGAAGGCTAGAAGGGTACGGTACGGCGTTGACTAGCTGTTGCTATACACAAAAGGCTATTTTCGTCGTTGATATTCTTATTTATATTCTCGTCTCTCATTCGTTCAGTTTAAGCTATTTGTAACAGTGCAAAGGCTTTTACCTTTACTCTGCACATAGTATATGCGTCAAATAAGATATAAGTAATACATATACATATATGTACATATATACTAGCGGGCACTCGCCCGTAATTGCGACATGATCACACGCATATTTCCGTTATTTTGTTGGATTCGTTCGCCTGTTCTATCTCTTCTACTATTTCGCATGTTTCTTTCTCGATTCGTTCGACGGCTTAATGACATTGTTAACTGTAACAAACACACACAAATTGACCGAATTGATATTTTCACTAATACCGAGAAGGAACGTGAGTCGCTTCTAGTCGCGACTCTACTTTTATACCCGTACTCAGTCAGTATATAAATTTATGAGCTTATGATTGAAATTTAAAAAAAATTTAAAATTGTCAATTTTTTTGCTACATCTGTTACCTACATCTACATGTAAAATGTAAATAATACATGTAGAACAGATATTCTACATCTACCATTTGATCTCATCTCTCCGCTAGGGGTTGCTCGCGCATTGCACAGGGCAGAGTGTGCGAGCGAGACAGAGAATGAATAGCGTCAGCAGCGCCAGAGGAGGTGGGGAAGCAACTGAAAATTAATTTCTTTATTCTGGCTATAATAATGATCCGATCTGACTCAGATTCGACAGTCTAGTAGATATGGTCATTCTCTACGCTACTGCGTTTTTTGTTTTATCGTATCTTTAAAATTGTGAATTTCCACAGATTTTCGTCTTTTGTGAAGGCGGAGGGGGCGTGGCAAAATTTTGAAATACACTTGTAGCAGTGTGATATCACATGAGTCTCGAAACAAAATTTAGTTGCTCTAGCTCTTATAGTCTCTGAGAACTAGGCGCTCAAAGAGAGTTAAGGGGTATATTGTATTTGTGGTAAAAGTGGATGTGTGTAACGCAGAGAAGGAAAATTTTCCGACCCCATAAAGTATATATATTCTTGATCAGTATCAATAGCCGAGTCGATAGAGCCATGTCTGTCCGTCCGTCTGTCCGTCTTGTTTGACGCCTCGTTCTCAGAGACTATAAAAGCTAGAGCAACCAAATTTTGTTTCCAGGCTCATGTGATATCACACTGTTACAAGTGTATTTCAGAATTTCGCCCCGCCCACTTCCGCCTTCACAAAGGACAAAAATCTGAAGATTTTGAAGATTGAAGATACGATAAAACTAAAAACGCAGTATCGTAAGGAACGACCATATCTACCAGATTGCCAAATCTGGTACAGAGCGGATCATTATTATGGCCAAAATGAAGAAATTAATTTTCAGTTGCTTCCCCAACCTCCTCTGGCGTTGCTGACGATATTTATTCTCTTTCTCGATCGCACACACTCTGCCCTGTGCAATGCGCGAGCAACCCCTAGCGGAGGAGATGTAGAATCTAAATGGTAGATGTAGAATATCTGTTTTAGATGTATAATCTACATTTTAGATGTAGATGTAGTTAACAAATGTAGCAAAAAAATGTAAAATTAAAATTTATTTTTAAAATAAGCTCACAAATTTATATACTGACTCAGTCAGTATAAAAGTAGTAAAAGTAGAGTCCCGACTAGAAGCGACTCACGTTCCTTCTCGTTTAATATTATATTTGCATTCAAAATTTTAAATCTGTATTCAGATTTTAAAATCATATACATTTTTCTGTACGCGTTGTTATATTAGGGTTATGAAAGTCCCAAATGGACTGTTACACAATTTTGGATGTATGTAGGTTTTCAAGTTGCGCAACTTTTTCGAAAAAGTTTGCTCTTCTATTTTATTTTTTTAAATAGAGTTTAAAACTTGTGATCACTCCATTAATAACTTGAATTTGGTGCGCTGACATTGTCGTGGACACTTTTCGCGCTGTTAAACATCGCAGATGTGTTCAAAATGTTGTTTATATCAGAAAAATCATAATCAGTTACCTCTTTGATGGTGATTTTCGATTCCGAGCGATTAAATGCAGCTACAAAGTCGGAAGCACATTTGACTATGCATTCAAGAGACAAAATAAGGAAAGTTGCAAAATAGTTCCAGTAGATTTTTATTTCGAATTTTTATTGTTTTGAGCCTTTTTATTTGAGTTAACAAAATATTTGATTACACTACTCGACAAAATTGAACTTTTTGTTTCCGCTGTGGACCAAAATGACTTTACTGACAGATTTCGAGATTTACAATTTTGTAAACAACATTGTATTTTTATACCCGTACTCAAAAAGAGTTAAGGGGTATACTGTATTTGTGGTAAAAGTGGATGTGTGTAACGCAGAGAAGGAAAATTTTCCGACCCCATAAAGTATATATATTCTTGATCAGTATCAATAGCCGAGTCGATAGAGCCATGTCTGTCTGTCCGTCCGTCCGTCCGTCCGTCCGTCTGTCCGTCTTGTTTGACGCCTCGTTCTCAGAGACTATAAAAGCTAGAGCAACCAAATTTTGTTTCCAGACTCATGTGATATCACACTGAATCAAGTTTCTTTCCAAATTGTGCCACGCCCCACTCCGCCTTCGCAAAGGACGAAAATCTGTGGCATCCACAATTTTAAAGATACGATAAAACTAAAAACGCAGTATCGTAGAGAATGACTATATCTATCAGATTGCCGAATCTGAATCAGATCGGATCATTATTATAGCCAGAATAAAGAAATTAATTTTCACTTGGTTCCCCCACCTCCTCTGGGGCTGCTGACGCTACTCATTCTCTTTCTCGCTCGCACACTCTCTGCCCTGTGCAATGCGCGAGCAACCCCTATCGGAGGAGAAGTAGAATCTAAATGGTAGATGTAGAATATTTGTTCTAGATGTATTATCTACATTTTACATGTAGATGTAGTTAACAAATGTAGCAAAAATATGTAAAATTTAAAATTTAAAAATTTTTTTAAATTTTAATCATAAGCTCATAAATTTATATACTGACTGAGTACGGGTATAAAAGTAGAGTCGCGACTAGAAGCGACTCACGTTCCTTCTCGTTTTGTTTAGTTTAGTTTATTTTTAAAGAATTTTTTTAATGGGTATTTTTTTGCATGCTTTTCTTCAGAGGTAGTTTTTTCATTTTTAACATTACTTTAGTATCTTATATATGGTTTCTTGGAACTTTACAGTTCTGAAAAGCTGATAAATGTAGCTATAAATCCGACAAACTCATTTTGTAGCTGCTGCTTAACGTCTGGAAGATATTAAGCTTACAAATTCAAATTTGATCATTTTTTGCAGTATTTTTTGAAATTTTGATTTAAAAAACTCATGAAATTTTCTGGGCATACATTTTTATACCCGTACTCAAAAAGAGTTAAGGGGTATACTGTATTTGTGGTAAAAGTGGATGTGTGTAACGCAGAGAAGGAAAATTTTCCGACCCCATAAAGTATATATATTCTTGATCAGTATCAATAGCCGAGTCGATAGAGCCATGTCTGTCTGTCCGTCCGTCCGTCTGTCTGTCTGTCTGTCTGTCTGTCCGTCTTGATGAGCGCCTAGATCTCAGAGACTATAAGAGCTAGAGCAACGAAATTTTGTTTCCAGACTCATGTGATATCACACTGTTACAAGTATATTTCAAAATTTCGCCCCGCCCCCTTCAGCCTCCACAAAGGACGAAAATCTGTGGCATCTACAATTTTGAAGATACAATAAATATAAAAACGCAGTATCGTAAAGAATGACCATATCTACCAGATTGCCGAATCTGAATCATATCAGATCATTATTATAGCCAGAATGAAGAAATAAATTTTCAGTTGCTTCCCCCACCTCCTATGGCGCTGCTGACGCTATTCATTCTCTGTCTCGCTCGCACACACTCTGCCGTATGCAATGCGCGAGCGACCCCTAGCGGAGGAGATGTAGAATCTAAATGGTAGATGTAGAATATCTGTTCTACATGTATAATCTACATTTTACATGTAGATGTAGTTAAGAGATGTAGCAAAAACATGTAAAATGTAAAATTTTTTATTTAAATTTTAATCATAAGCCTTTAAATTTATATACTGACTGAGTACGGGTATAAAAGTAGAGTCGCGACTAGAAGCGACTCACGTTCCTTCTCGTTTGTTTTAGATAGACGCATTAATTAGGCGTCGCTTAAGGTATTATTCATTAAAATCTATGGAGAGACGGATGAAGCTAAAGCTCGTTAACCAAATCTAAAAACTGAAAAACTGAACAAAAAATTAATTTTTGAAGGCTGCGGGCCTTCAACTTTCGGGCCTTTCGACTTTCCTGAGTTTTTAAAGTCAAAATTTCATGAAAAAATACAGCAAAAAATGCAGCTACAGAAGGCCTGAGTCGGATTTATAGCTACATTTATCAGCTTTTCAGAACTGCAAAGTTCCAAGCAACCATATATAAGATACTTAAGTTATGTGAAAAATAGAAGAACTCCCTCTGAAAAAAACATGCAAATTTTAAAAAATTCTTTAAAAACAAACTTAACTATAAAAAAAACAATACTTAAAAAAAATTAAATCCCGAAATCTATCAGAAAAAGTCATTTTGGGCCACAGCGGAAATGTCGTGTTGACCAGTGTTTTTGATGAAAAGGACTGTTACGTTACAAATAGAATTCGTTTCAGAACACAGACAGAAATTAATACATTGCTGATTCAATGTTTTGTTATCAAAGTAAGCTAAAAATGCATAAAGAAAAGATTACATCTACAATGATTTTTGGCGTAAGGGGGCGGGCGAAATTTTGAAACGCACTTGTGACAGTGTGATATCACATGAGTCCTGGATAAACTAAATTTGGTTGCTCTTATAGTCTCTGAGAACTAGGAGATCATCAGGACGGACAGACACGTTTCCATCTTTGCGTTGCACACATCCACTTTTACCACAAATACAATAAACCTACCCCTTAACTCTTCGAGTACGGGTTTAAAAATGGAGAAATAAAAATGTAAAGAGCATGTGAGAATGGCTTAAATTTGTTTTGTATTCAGTTGTTCGTGTTTACCCAGAGAATAATTTTATGAAAGAAAATTTTGGAAAAACCCAACCCTCGATCGCGAAAAGTGATTTTGTATTTGTTTCTTTTATGGAAGTAGGTGGAGAGGCAATTGTCATAGATGGAGAGGAATTTAAACTCGAGATAATATTCATCAATTGAATCATGATATGCCTGTTATTAGACGATCAATCCTTGGACGACTTACACGTCGTGAAATAAGTAATCGGAATCTTTTTATTAATCTAACGCAATAGGAACGTGAATGGAGACGTGCCAATATTGCACAGGTCCAGTAGACATGAATCGCGCGAGACAACGTTCGTCGGGTCCGCTGGTATACATATGTATATATAAATATGTATATATGCATGTATATATACATATACATATATATGAACATTTCCTATTTCCTCAGATTCCTTTCCATTACTTGACACAATTTTAACGCCCATGTGTAACTCACAGATTTAACCAACTTTAATAAGATCACTTCCGAATCAATACAAATAAAACTCAAGTTTCTATGGATACGGAAAATATCAACATCAATGAACATTAATAGTGTACCATGTGGTATCAAGATCAGATTACAAATTGCATACTATTAGCTTAGCTTAGCTTCCCAAAAAAAATGTTTGACAGACTTGACAAAATGAAAATGGCCCGACTTGGAATAGAACCCACAAAAAATACACAGCTCAATATTACACCAACATACATAAAAATTAATTTTCAACTAACAACTTTCACTTTCAATTGATACCAAATACATTTACATAATGTATGTATATGTAGATGTGGCAAGCACAAACCAAACAGACTGAAACATTTTGTTACATATAGCGCAAACAATAAGACAGCCAAAGGCTGTTAGCTTAGGTTTAGCTTTAGCTTTAGCTATCGTTAAAAATAATAAATAAAAATACAAATTATGGGAACAATTTTCAAATTCCATCTTATTACTTAAATAAGCCGGTTCTTTTAATCTCAAACTCATAACTCAAAAAGCCTTGCATACGAATATAAATATACATAAATGTTTTAATGCTCTAGGAGTGTGTTTGATCAAACTATACAAATTTCAAAACACTTTATTTAAATATGACGACCAAGAGCACTCACTCCTAGTTTTTGAGTCCAAAAGACAACCATTTACATATGTATGTTCGCTTTTGGTTTTGGTTGAACAATATTCAAGTGTTTTTACTTTCGAGTATTATTTTCTTACGACTGAATCTTTCAAGATGTGGTTAATGCACCAGGTAGAAGCTTCAACATTGTATTATATGTAAAAGAAAGATATTGTAGGTGAAATATAAATATAAAAATACACCATTCCAGAAGTAACATTTTTCCGAACTGTAATTTTTTCTGTCAGGTACAAACAGTCGGTCATTTTGCGGGCTTATCGAGCAGCATTTTGCTTTCAAGCAACTTTTAATTAAAGATTAAAGTTTCTTATCAGTCAATAACTGCAATTCATGTACAAATGTATGTATGTACATACATACATTCATCACATAAAAGCGATCCCAATCCAAGCATATGTATGCACATACACTAGATAAGAGAACTTTTCCAGCACACATGCTGAAAATTATGTAGGTACATATTTACATACATATGTACATGGTATACAAAATATACTTTAAGTTATATAACTCTTAGTGTTTGTTTATTTTCATTTTCAATACACAATAATAAGTCAGAAAGTAAAACCAAGACAAGCATTTTTACCGGTGCGAAGAAATGGTGTCTAACGCCTATAGACAAAATTTCCTTACTGCAGTTTAGACATTCTATATGTATGTACATATAAAATATATATGCATATAATATAAAATAATATTTCTTACAAGTTATTACAATCCTGTTGCTAGTTAAGCCCCTACATACTATACATCTACATTATGAATGAAATGATTCAAATATACATACATAACACTAATCGCTTTTTATGAAATAATAATATTATTTCATCATTATTATAGGGAAAAAGTTAAATTATACCCTATCCCTATCTATTATCTTTTAGAAGATAGAACAAACGTAAAGGTACTGAGCTGGGGTCGAATATGTCGAAGTCCGACTATTATGAGATAATATAAATACACTCGGTCTCAGCCCTGAGCGCCCTTTGCTGGTGATAAAGTCATTTTTCTGTGCATGAGAGCTATATAGAGCGGCTATTCGCAGCCGCATGAGTCTACTCGGAGGGAGGGGTGGGGGAGGGGGGGGGGCGGGGGAGAATTACCCACAGAGATTACCCACACAGGGCGCACCGCACACACCAACGGTGCTCATCTTTCCTTTCTCTGTATGTATGTACAAATGTACATAAATATGTACATGCTATTCATTTAGCCTACGCATGTGAGCGTACGTGCATTATGTACATATTTCTCCGGATGTGTGAGCTCTCGATTTAGTGAGGTATTTAAAGTGAGTGTTTTCGAGAAATCCGGCTTAATTCGAAGTCAGTCGCCATCGGATCCGTATCGAGTTCATTACGGGGTCGTGTGTGTACATGTGTTTATCAATTTAAAAATAAAAGTGCAAGTTTATTTGGTGCTAAGGTATTGAATTGAATTGAAGAGAGATTGTCAGCTCGAGCTGATTAAGATATTCTCGTATTGTGTGATCTTCATAAAAAGACAATTGCAAAAAGTTGAGAATTTTTAATTAGTTTCGTCACAGCTTGCCTTCGTATGTAAATTGTGCTCACAGAAATTTCCACTTCCTCTAGGAAAACCGTATGGGGCTCCGCACGATGGCCGCCGGGACAACATATGTTTGGCGTTTGATTGCAGTCCTTCTAGCTCTGTTATTAGCGGTAGCAGCAACAGATGGTAAGTAAACCCTGTCTGAATGACCGCAAAATATACTATATGAAACATACATAGATGATCTATGCGTATATACGCGTATATAGATAGTTATTTTTGATTAGTATTCAGAGCGGAACTAGTCAGGACCGTCTCTGTTAGCCTTTGTGGGAATAGTATTTCTACACCCTTGAATAGGATATAGTAATTATGTTGACCCGTGTTTGCAACTCACAGAAGGAAGAATATCAGACGAGACGCAATAAAGTATACATACATATATGTATCTATATTCTTATCCAAAACGACGAGACGAGCCGACATGTTCGTCAGTTTGTCTGCGTCTCTCTGGTATCTAGCTGGTACTTATGTAACTCAGACAGACTTGATTTAAATCAGATCACTGTAGAATATTTATGACTGACATTGGAACGATACGGCAAAAAAACTAAGCCTAACAATTTGAACAAATACCTCTGCGGAAGATTCTTATTACTTATTTATTTTAATTCCAATCCAATGACTAAGTGTGTTAGCTAGTTTTTTAGTTCTGATTATGTAACCTGACTATGGCATGGCAACATGCGGGTACCTTGATAGTATAAATAGGCTTCTTCGCATTTATCGCTGTCTCACCAATCCGCTCACAATTAGGATCTTGTGATTTCTTTATTATCTTGGTCGCTAGGCGAATATCTTATGCTCAGAAGCTACATCCTACTTTTTCTCGCCTCCGTCAAATATTAGGTTAGTTTTTTCTTAACCTCACCTGACCTAACATGTTTGGTCTCAAAGTTATAAAAGGAAATAAATATATATTTAACAGCAAAATAGTTGTTCCTTAAAGAAGCGTTGGCTAAGATTGCTTTTGATGAATTTAAATATAATCTGTAGCAGAAATAGATTTTTTTTACTATTTTTTCAGAGGTAGTGCTTCTTTTTTTCACATAGCTTAATTATTTTACTTGTGGTTTTAATCAATTTTGCCATTCTGAAAAGATAATGCAGCTATAAATTAAAACTACTCACTTTGTTGTTTCTGCTTACCGTCTTGGAAATATTAAGCTTTCAAATGCAACATTGATCATTCCTCTATTTTTTTAATATATTTTTTGTATACATATGTAGTTGTCGTAATTAGGTGTCGTTTAAAGTATTGCTTAAACAAATCTATGGATAAACAGATAAGCTTAAATTGTTTGAAGAACTCTCCGAAAATCACATTTTACAGTTTGGAACGTTGTTGGCCCTACGTTTAGGCACTTTCGTAATTTTTACTCAGAATCTGCAGAGCGGATATCTACAAAAAATAGTGGGTTGACAAGAAAATTGTACCAGCTTTCACATGATTTTTGATTCGTGGTGATAGAATGGATATATGTACATACATATGTACCTGAAGATATAGCGATCTATTTCCACAGATTTGTATGAGCAGAACCTTAAACGACGGCATTAAGCACCACTCGTAGGTTCACAAAAATAAGCTTACACAAGATATAATTTTTTTTAAACTTTCCTCGCATTTAAAAGTCAACATTTTAACAAAAATTCCGCACAAAAATGATTCATTTTGCATTTGAAAGACGTCTGGTTCATTGGAAAGTTCTATTCGAGGACATACCGAAAATTTTAGAGGTATAAAGATATAGAATGGAAATTTCGGCCTGTGAGCAACGCTGGATCTGTGTTTATAAAACTGTGGATTGCAAAGATTCTTGATTTTTGGGGCCAGGAGTTTGCATAACAAAAATGCAAGATGTTGAGCTACTGATCTTTTTCAGTAGATGTAGATGTGAAATTAATTAAAACGAGAAGGAACGTGTGAGTCGCTTCTGGTCGGGACTCTACTTTTATACCCGTATATAAATTTGTGAGCTTATGATTAAAATTTTAATAGAAATTTTAAATATTTCACATTTTACATTTTTTGCTACATCTGTTTAGTTAACATCTAAAATGTAGATTATAAATGTAGAACAAATATTCTACACCATTTGGATTCTACATCTCCTCCGCGCATTTCACAGGGCAGAGTGTGTGCGAGCGAGAAAGAGAATAAGAATCGTCAGCATTGCCAGAGGAGGTGGGGGAAGCAACTGAAAATTAATTTCTTCATTCTGACTATAATAATGATCTGATCTGACTCAGATTCGACAGTCTAGTAGAAATGGTCTTTCTCTATGATGCTAAGTTTTAGTTTTATCGTATCTTTAAAATTGTGGATGCCATAGATTTTCGTCCTTTGTGGGGCGGAAAAGGCGGAACGAAATTTTGAAATACACTTGTAACAGTCTGATATCACATGAGTCTGGAAACAAAACTTCGTTGCTCTAGCTTTTATAGTCTCTGAGATCTAGGCGCTCATCGGGACGGACAGACGGACGGACGGACAGACAGACATGGCTCTATCGACTCGGCTATTGATGCTGATCAAGAATATATATACTTATACAGTATACCCCTTAACTCTTTGACCATGGGTATAAAAGGTCGAGCGGGTTTGATTCAATATTTATAATTTATTGGTAGCCAATAGCGAAAATACACGTAATATGTTGGTTTTACACTGATAGAAAAAAACCAAAGTAAAATTAACTACAAACATATTTGAATTTAAAATGCGATTTTTAAATACAAACATAGTAAAATTAAATAGAATTCACCTTGATTCAAATATAAATGTATTTAAATGGCTTTTTTAACACGTTCATGTTTAATCTTAATACAAAACACTTTAAAGTAAATACAATATATTCAATTTAAATACAAAACACTTTAAAATAAATATAAAATATTAAATTTATATATAAAATATATTTAAATTAAATATAAAATATATTAAATTTAAATATTTTCATATTTATATCAAAATGAAAGTGAAAAATATTCAATATTAATACAACCACTCTTGGATGAAAATCAATGGCATAAATGAGTGAAAATATTAAAATTTCAGGGCTTTTTTCTATCGGTGTAGGTATGTTGGTTTGTAGATTTACTTAAAACGATTAGCGCAAGACTGCAACTGCAGGGCAGATGGGCAAAATTTCCCGTACGAGAGTATTAGAGCAGTTCGGGGCTGCAGCTAAGCGGAGCTCGAACGAGAGATAGAGAGCGCGAGAGAAACAGCTTAGATGCTGCAACTGCAGAATAATGAACCTAGAACCGCTGCCGTGCGCCTATGCTGACTATGGTTTAAAGATTTGATGACGAAATATCAGGCTGGGAAACCCGACACAAGTGATGTCACAAAAATCTACTCTTATACCTGGTCGAAATAAATATTTGGACACTCTCTTATCATAGTTATGTATTTTTAAAAATTATTGAAAATTGGTAAGCATTTGTAACGAATAAACATTTTTTTGATTGTAATGTACTTGCATATCAAGAAATAAGTCTCTGATTTGTATATACATATGTATTAGAGATCTGCATGAATAATATAAAACAGGCATTCGAATTAACAATGCTCAAAATGAATTGAGTGAATTCGAATGCTATGCCAATAGAGTTTGAGTGAGTGAGTGAGCTGACATTAAGCTGATTCAGTTTCTGGCATCTGAAAAAGCTCTTTCAGAAGCCGCACTACTCGCTGGTATGCAAAATTTTTTGTAGCTTGTTTTATGGAACAGGGGGAAAACAGCTTTGTGAAAATTCCACCACTTTGAACAGTCAAAGTCGGGTGTGTATATTACGTTAATGTTGCTATATCCTATTATTATTTTTTTTTCGTCCGGTCAGCTCAAAGGAAAGTGAAAGAATGCATAGAGTGCACGGCAAAAATTCGAGTTATTCGAATTTCTCTGTCTCTGCCATTTCTGTCATTTCGTCATCTAACTCATACAGCCGAATGTTGAAAAGTGTGAGGCACGCACACACTCCCATTCGTATAAGCTCAATTCATTGTGTGTGTGTGTGTGTCACTCACTCAACTCAATTCAATTCGAATGGATTCTATTTGAATTTTGTTTTGATGGGAGCTACGCAGATCTCTAATATGGATGTTTGTATACAAATGTGTACATTTATTTACGTACATACTCTAGTTTGTAGTTTATTCTTGGTATTTACATACATATGTACATATGTATGTACATTCTGCTTATAAAACTTATATATGTATGCTTAAAATTACAGGTAACAGTTGCAAAAAAGGATGCCCAAAATGTAAGCAAATTTTTCGTTATAATTGCTTGAAATGTAAATGTAAATATATTTTCGTGATAATTTTTTCTAGCTGACAATGGCCTGTTGAAGTATACACCCGGCAATTACTATGAATATGCCTTTGACAGCATTCTAACGATTGGATTAAGTTCTGGTGCCGTTAGTGAAGCCGATGACACCAGCCTCAAGGTGACAGGGTCGGCGAAGATATTTGCGGAGGGAAACTGTGGGTACACGCTGCAGGTGGGCTCTGTGAAAGTAACCAATACCAAGGAGTCCGTTGAAAAAAAGGTTCTGAGTAGCATTCAAAAGCCAGTTCACTTCACCCTCGTTAATGGCCAGCTGGAACCGGAAATTTGTTCAGACCCCAATGATGCAGCTTACTCTCTAAACATTAAGCGAGCCATTATTTCACTGCTGCAATCGGGAGCCAATTCGGAACATGAAATTGATGTATTTGGCCAATGCCCAACTCACACATCATCTTCGAAGAGCGGTAATTCAGAGGTTATCACAAAGGTACGCGATCTGAACAGCTGCGCCTACCGTGAGCAGATAAACAGTGGACTGGTCTCGGGAGTGGTCAATGAGAAAGCCGGCATCACATCCAGCTTGCTCTTGGATGCCAATTACGTTAAAGAATTGAAGATTGGCGGAGGCGTTATTGAAAATGTACAACTGGTGGAGACATATAAATTTATTGGTTCTGCCAGAGGAAACTCTGAGATCAGTGCCAAGGCTGTCACCAGCCTTAAGCTGAAAAATCCTGCCGGTACAGCGGGTAATGCACCAGCGACTGGAACCACTGCCAGAAGCTTACTATTCCAGAAACCCGAAACGTACACATCCAAGAACATAAATTCACTAAAAGCCATACTATCGGATCTGGTGGACTCAACCACCGAATATGTGAAGAAGGACAGCGCCAAAAAGTTTGTTGAGTTCATTAGATTGCTCCGTCAATCGGACAGTGACACCCTGCTGGAGCTTGCCGCATTTCCCCACCCAAATAAGGTATTGGCTCGCAAGGTTTACCTAGATGGACTGTTCCGCACCAATACCGCTGAGTCAGCTGTTGCGATTCTTAAACAGCTCTCAAAATTGGGTGAAAAGGAACAAGTGATAGCTATACTGTCACTTAACTTGGTGGAGTCTGTTGACAAGAATACGCTTAATCAAGCTGCTTCTCAATTGTCGCCCAGTGCGCATAAGGAGCTGTACTTATCTGTTGGTAGTTTGGTGGCCAAGTACTGTGCCCAACACGGATGCCAGGCGGGCGAAATCGACCTTATATCCAAGAAATTTACAGATAGTCTTAAGCAGTGCAAGCCGAATACCAAGAAGGAAGAGGAGCGTATTGTATACATCTTGAAAGGCATTGGCAATGCGCAAACCCTGGCCGGCAACACTGCGGCCGCTCTAAGTGAATGCGCCTCGACAGGGCGATCGAATCGTATTCGTGTTGCAGCTTTGCAAGCCTTTTCAGCTGTCACCTGCGACCCAACGCTGCAAAGTAAATCTTTGGAACTGCTAAAAGACCACAATGAAGATTCAGAGCTGCGAATTGAAGCCTACCTGTCGGCAATTTCATGCCCGAATGCTGATGTGGCTAACGAAATATCGCAAGTTGTGAACTCCGAAAATGTTTATCAAGTCGGTGGTTTTATTTCATCCAGCTTAAAGGCGATTCGAGACTCCACAGACCCCACGCGGGAGCAACAGAGATACCATTTGGCCAACATTCGAGTGACTAAGAAATTTCCGATAAACTACAGACGATACAGTTTTAACAATGAGGTCTCCTACAAACTGGATCCGCTAGGCTTAAGCGCTAGTTCAGACTACAAGCTAATATATTCCCAGCATGGATTCCTGCCTCGTTCATCCCGCATAAATGTGACTACAGAAATCTATGGCACCAGTTTCAATGTGTTCGAGGCGAGCGTACGCCAAGAAAACTTGGAAAACATTTTGGAGTACTATTTAGGACCCAAGGGTTTGCTTAACAAAGACTTTGATGAAATTGTAAAGCTCATTGAAGTTACCGGAGCTGGAGCTGGTGCTGGTGCTGGAGCTGGGGGACGAGCCAGGCGTTCAATTGTTGATGATGCTGCCAAGACTTCGAAAAAATATAGAACTTATGGCAGTAAAAGCAAGCAAGATCTTAATTTAGATCTATCGTTAAAACTTTTCGGATCGGAGCTGGCGTTTCTGAGTTTAGGCGACAACATGCCAAGTACAATGGACGATATCATTAAGCATTTCTCTGAGGCTTTCGATAAGGCCAAGAATGACTTGTCCTCGTTTGAAAAGCAATTTGCTAGTCACCAACTATTCCTCGACACAGAGTTTTCGTACCCAACCGGCGTAGGCGTGCCTCTTGAGCTTACAGCTCAGGGATTCGCTGCCAACAAAATCGACTTGGCCGTCAATGTTGACGTGAACGCAATTTTGGAGCAAAACTGGCAGAGAGCCAAGTACCGTCTGAAGATTGTGCCCAGTATTGATGTGAATGTTAATGTTCAAATAGGGTTCAATGCGCAGGTACTGTCCACTGGACTTCGCGTTGCATCTACAGCCCACTCGGCCACTGGAAATGATATTACAGTGTCGCTTATTAACGACGGCGAAGGATTCAATGTTGACGTTGAACTGCCCAGAGAGAAACTGGAACTAATCGATATCAAGATTAACAGTGAATTCTTTGTAGCAGAGCAAGACAAGCAAAAGTCAGTTGCACTGAAGACTAGCAAGACTACAAAAAATAAGAATTCACAGCCCAGCGAGATATGCTTTAATCAATTGGAAGTCGTTGGCTTGAACGTGTGCATCGAAAGCTCGACTAGTCTCAGCGAAATTCAAGCTGGATCTGCTAGTGGTTCCGGAAAGGGTCAGACCACCATAATTGACCAATTCTATTTATCTCGACCATTTAGCTTCGCAATCTATTTAACAACAGAGCGAAAGTTTAATTTTAAGGGTGTGCACTCAGTGCAGCCCTCCGGCAGCCAGCAGTGGAAGCTGGACTACAGCACTCCCGGCTCCAAGGTTTCCCACGATACCAGCGTATCCTTCGAGCTTGGCTCAAAGCCACGCATATATGGGCGGCTATCTTTTGACAATTCTCAGTACCACTTTGGCGTAGAAACTGGAATAACCAATGACAATAGCGAATTGGTGGTCTACGGACAGTATGAGCAGGATAAGGACATCAAGAAAAGCAAAATCGGGTTCAGCAAGAACGGCAACGAATACAGGCCTTTGATTGAAATTCAAGACAAGAATGGCGTCACGAACAGCATCAACGGATACCGGGCAGACGGAAAAATCGTCGTTCAGAAAACCAGTGACAAGCAGGCTCGGTATAACTTTGAAAACTTTCAAGTATCGAACTCCAATAACGAACGCATCACTCTAAACGGCTGGACTGATGTCGGCCCAAGTTCAGTAAGTGGCGAACTTCACATTGCTTCGGGGCAGCAGTCCTACCTAGTGAAGAGTAATTTCAAGCTGGAAAATGGTTTGTACGCGGCGGGACTTTTCGTAAACGACGAAAGCTCGCCGGAAAATGTATATGGAAGCTCCGCCCAATTGAGAGTAAAGGATCAGGCCTATGCCCTTACAGTAGCTGGCAAAGCTGCAGCATGGAGCATCGACAGTGAAACCGGTTTCGAGTTCGAAAAAGTAGACAACTCAAATTCCGTGCGCAGTGGTACATTCTCACAGAATCTTTCGGTTCAGCACAAGCAAAAGCCAGTGAGTTCGGTGAGCGTAAAGTCCACTTTTGACGTAAATAAATTTGATTTCGCTGCTGTGGTCTCTGGTGAGCAAAAGGTAGGATCGCTGACCGTCAAATGGCAGAGCAACCAGCGATCAGTAAACGATTACGCTCTCGAGGTAAATGGAAAGCTGAACAAGCACTCCGTTGATCTTGTATCGAAGTGCGAACTGAACGGAAACAATTATGCTGTAGACAATGTTGTCACCACTAGTTGGGGTACTTCTCTGACCGCGAAGGGTGAACTGGGCCAACGCTACACGCCCCAAGACGTTCGCATTGATCTTCAAGGTAACGTTCAATTCAGCGGAAAGGACAAGCCCACTCAATGGACACTCAAGGTAATTGGTACGCCAGACAAAACCAACAGCGAGTTCCGGGTTAGCCGAGAAGCCGCAGAGCTTCTCAAATTGACCACTGAATCCCAGCATCCTCAGGACAAGGTATCTGTGGCCAAGGTCAACCTGATTGTAAAGAATCTCTTGACCGCCAAAGGCGACTTTAAGATAGCCAAAAATGGTAAGGGGGAGCTAACAGCCACCATTGAGAGCCAAAAGACTGAACCCAAGCACAAGCTGGAGCTAGAGTCCAAGTTCCATATTCAAGCGCCCAAGTACGACATCGACGCTAGCCTGACACTCGATGGCGACAAGAAGGTACACCTTAAATCGGAAAATAGCCTGGATAAGCTCAAGTTCTCCACTAAAAATACTGCAGAAGCGATTGACAAGAAACTCTCATTTGAGGCAAATGGCAATGTGAAGGGTGACTGGCGAGCAAATGGTGAAGTTCAGGGTAGCTTTGCCCTGACAACTCCCGATGGTCGAGTAGTCGACGGCAGCATCCATCGCAAGGTGACAGCCAACGTCAAGACAGGAATAACCCAAGGAAGTATCGACGCTCAGATTAATGACCAGCCGTCTGGCAACAATAACAAACGTTCGGTGACACTGAAGGGAAAGCTGGATCGCCTGAACATCCGGACTAAAGAGTTTTCAGTTAATAGCCAAATTGTTTACACATCATTGGATGGAGAAAAGTCCGAGCTAAGTTATAAGATCAAGCAACAGCCAAAGGGCGATGGCAGGAGCCTCGATATAACTGTTTCTGCAAATGGTAAACCACTCAGCCAACCCATTGAGATATCTGTTGTTGCCGATGAGTACAGTGCCCAACAAGCTACTGGTCGCATTAATGCAAAATATGGCGAGCTTCTGTCGGCTAATCTAAACGGAAACTATCATTGTGCACAGAACAATATACCAGCTACATATGAATTCCAGGCCAACATTCAAGTCCCAAAATCCAGCCTCAAGTCATTGACTATTGACAGCCATGGAAAGCTGTTAAAGCCTGCTAAAGGTACCACAAATGGTGCCTTTAGTGTTGAGTTCTTCACCGATGCGAAGACAGGTGATGGACAATTCGCTCGTGTCAACACCGACTGGAAGGGCACCCCTCAGGAGGGAAGCTACGCCTTCGAGGCACAAAGCACCAACATGGCCTCTCCCCTAAAACTCAATGGTAACTACCATCTCGAAAAATCTGGCAGCTTGAAGGATGGCGACGCCAGCGGCAATCAAAAGTACGGATTCAATGCCATATATGGAGACAAGTACGTAAAAACCGATGCTACCCTTGTCTACGGCTCTGGGAAGCCAGCAACGCTGGCCTATACATTAGATTCGAGCTACGAAGCGGCCAAGAACATCGAAATAAACATTCGAGAGGATTCGTCTGCAGAGGATTCCTATGTTGTGGCCGTGCAAGCCAAGCAGGCGGGTAAATCATATGGATTAGACACGAAGCTATATCGGTCGGCGCACAAGAAAGGAGTTGATATTCGTGTTGACTTGTCGAATGGCAAGCCCATTATTCTAACAAGCATTGTGGAAGTTTTGGGTGAGCGAAAGGGCAAAGTGAACCTGCAAATAGAGAACCTAGCCGACCTGGACTTTAAATTGAGCAGCGAAGCTTCGTACGTTAGCGTCGACGACTTCTATATTGTTGGTAGCTGGAGCTCCAATAAATTAAAACTTGACGGCTACGAACTGGATGTCCGAGCCCAGGGCAAAAGCATTAAAGCACAACTGAAGAATGTACAAGGACTGATATTCTTGGGCACAGCCACCTATGCACTTAAAAAGGAACAGAGCAAGGCCATCATTGAGGGTCAAGGGCAGGTTCAGTACCAAGGAAAATCACATTCGGGAAATTTCAAGCTCACCCGACAGCACTTTGACTTAAACACTGATAAGGAGATTGGCTTTTCTTACACATTCAATGGGAATTTCGGACCCAAAAATGGCGTGTCTACGCTGAAGATAACCAACAAAGAATTCAACACAAAGTTCTCTCTGTGCGAGGAAAAGAAACAGTGCACAAATGTGCAAATTCAGTCAATTGTGAATATAGACGAGCAAGAACTGGATTCAGTACAACACTCCACTCTCATTCTGGTCGATCTACGTGAGTTGGGTTACCCATATGAGTTTGAATTGAAGTCGCAGAACACACGGCAAGGATTCAAGTATCAATATCATCTAGACAGTTTCATTATATCGGGAAATAATCTGAAATACCAACTCACCGCAAACGTCCAGCCCACATCGTCCACCATCAAGCTGGCACTTCCCAAGCGCCAGATATTGTTCGAAAGCTCGCAAAAGATACCTGAGGGTAGCATTTTTGGTCATTACGAACAATCAGCTGCTTTCTACATCGATAAGCTGCAACGCCCCTACGATGTTGTTCGCGTTTCAGCTATTCTAGATGTATCGGGGGTCGAGCAAGTCGCCCTTAATGCCAAGGGTCAGCTTAAGGTTGAACATCCTACTATTCGTCCACTCAGTATTTCTGGACACGTTGATGCCAATCGCGAACATCAAATCGCGAATGCCGAACTTGTATTTGACATCTTCCGGCTTCCAGAACAAAAGATCATTGCATCCAGCGCCATAAAAAATACTCGGGCACAACAAGGTTTCAACATTACAACCAATCAACAGGTTAGGTCCAGTGGACTGAAGTTCCAGTATGAAATAAATGGGCACACAGCCGTCAACACCGAAGTCCAAGAGTTCAGTTTTGGAGTGGACCTTCACAGCGGCAACGACGGTGCTGTAAAGGCGGGAGCATATGCATTTGCCAATAAAGAAAAACTGGAGATATCTTTGGACGCATTAAACGAGCAGATTCTTCGAATCGTTGGCAACTTTAACAGTCAGAAACGTACTGCCAATTTTAACTCTAAGCTTCAAGTTTTCGATAAAGTACCAATTGAAATTGTAAGCGAGCTCCAGCCCACGTTTGCTAGAGTTTCACTGAGGCGCCAGGATCTGATTGATGCGAATACAGAAATCAAATTGGGAAAGGAGCTTAAATTCGATATTTCTGGTCGTGGAAAACCTCTTTTTAATGGACGAGTAGCTTTGGACGCTGCAAACTTCCTTCAAACCACTTACAAGTCTAATGATGATGATGTCAAAGCCTTCTTGGTAAGAACAAGTACACATATTTCCGCATACGAATAATAATTTTATGTTGTTTGATATTACAGCTGATTGTTGAAGCGGAAGTGAAACAGGACACAAAAGACATTACTGAGAAGCTAAAGCAGCGCTTCGAGAAATTAAGACAAGAATACGACCAGATCGTAAAAATAACTAAGGAAGCCAATCCAGATTTCTCGAAACTGAAGACTAAAATTGACGACAATATAAAAACAATTATTCAAGAGCTGGAAACCGATCCCTCCTTAGCACCTATCATCGATGGCATGTAAGTTCCGTTCTCTGCTCTGATTTACTATGATTTTGATTTATTATTATTTATTACTGCTTTGTTTTCTAGCCGAACTGTGGTTAAAAAAATCGCAACCATTACTGATGAGTTGGCCAAGACGACATCAGAGCTGTACGAGAAAGTTCAAAAGTCATTGACTGAGATCTATGAAAAGTTGCAAGCCCTTTGGAATGACTCACTGTCGAAGGCATGGGAGGACTTTGTAGTAACTGCCACCGAAACGATTGGTCAGCTGCGGGCTGAGATAATCAACGTTTACACGAAAGCATTCCAGGATCTGCTGGCTCTCCTCGAAAAGTATGGACCAGCACTGAAGAACTATGGCAAAGCTGTCAACGAATTCCTGAAGCCAATCAACGAGGCAGCTCAAGAATTCATCAAGGTGTTGGTGCATGCGACCGAAGAAATCATTGAAGAGCTAAAGCAGTATGCTTCCAAATTCCCCACATTCGAGAGCATACGCGCCGAACTAAACGAAAAAATTCAATCTTTGAAACTGGTCGAAAAGACATTGGAGATCGTTAATAATCTGTTTGATCAGTTGCACATTTTACCACAAACACAGGAAACTTCAGTATTCCTACAGAAGTTACACGATTATATAGAAGCAAAGCTAAAACAAACATCTGTCAATGATGAAAAGTTGCTGGATGAATTAAGCAAACTCTTAATTAAGGCCATCCGATCAATTTGGGCCTCGATTGAAAGCAGCGCTCCAGGTGCTACCTCTCCAGTGGTTGATTTGCCGACATGGTTTGCTTCACTTCCTCACTCCGTAGACACGCTATCCAAGCTGCCAGCATTGATTTCATTCCGCTCCAGTTCTATAAACTATTTGCTCAACGAGAACTGGGCACAAGTATTTACAAAGGACTTGCTAAACTCGTGGGTGTTCTTCAATGATTTTGAATTACGAGGCCATGTCGTGGATGGGCAGCACGTGTTTACCTTCGATGGACAGCATTATGCGTACCCTGGCAACTGCAAATATATATTGGCTCAGGACAGTGTGGACAATAATTTTACCGTCATTGGCCAGCTTACCAGTGGCAAACTTAAGGGCATAACAGTTGTTGACCGGGATGGAAACTATGTTGAGGTCGCTGATACTGTTGCCCTAAAGGTGAATGGCAAGCCTGTAGAATACCCGCAACATTTGCCCGGAATTCACGTATGGCGCCGATTCTATACGGTACACTTATATTCTGAATATGGCGTCAATGTTGTGTGCACTACAGATCTGAAGGTTTGCCACGTTAACGTGAATGGTTTCTATACTGGAAGAACACGAGGTCTGCTCGGCAATGGTAACGCTGAGCCATACGATGACTACTTGCTAGTTGATGGTACCCTGGCAGCCAACTCTGCTCTGTTGGGCAACGATTATGGCGTTGGAAAATGCGCAGCTGTTGCATTTAACAATGAGCAAATAGATAGCCAAAAACGCGATGAAATATGTGATGAGATATTCGGAATAGAGTCCCCTTTGGCGCTCAATTATTTGACATTAGACTCGAAACCATACCGCAAGGCGTGCGATATTGCTCTTGAGAAAGTTGCCGACAAGGATAAGGAGGCAGCTGCGTGCACATTTGCTTTGGCATACGGCTCCGCCATCAAACAGATTGACAGGTTGGTATTGTTGCCACCACGCTGCCTCAAGTGTACTGGTGCCGTTGGCCAACGAGACCTCGGTGACGAGTTCACAGTCAAGTTGCCAAATACCAAGGCCGACGTCGTGTTTGTCGTTGACATAAATGTAACCCCCACAGTTCTAGCCAATCTGATATCACCGGCAATCACCGAGATTCGCGAGTCACTCAAGAGCCGCGGCTTCACTGATGTCCAAATTGGCGTTATTGTATTTGATGAGTCAAAACGATACCCAGCCCTGCTTACAAGCGATAACGGAAAACTGAATTACAAAGGAAATGTTGCTAATGTTCAGCTAAACGGACCAAAACGATTCTGTGACAATTGCGTGGAGCAAATAATTACTGAAAAGAAAGTTCTTGACATTTACAATGCGCTAGAGCGTCTAGTGAAAAGTCTTGTTCCCCAGTCGGATGAAAAGGCCTTCCATTTGGCCCTAGACTATCCATTCCGGGCTGGCGCTGCGAAGAGCATTATTGGAGTGCGCAGTGACTCGCTAGAATATAAAAATTGGGTAAGCATTGATCTTTATTTCAAAATATACCTAGTAATGGAAACATGCATTCTCTTTTCTATCCACAGTGGAAGTTTGTACGTGCTCAAATTACTGAAGGAGTTACCAAGTTTGACGGTGCCCTTCTCCATTTAGTAGCACCAGTAAAATCACTTGCATTGGAGGGAGTAGCAGCCGAAAAATTAGTTGGTAAATATATTCAAGCTACCTACCTTTATACATATGTATTTACAATATTCCGTTTATTACAGGCTTTAATTCTCGCTTAATTGCCACTTTAGATGGTAAAGATAACAAGAAGCGTACCAAGCTCCAATTTGAAAGTGACATGGGCATTGATTTTGTTCTCAACAATGGTGGCTGGGTGTTTGCCACTCAAAACTTTGACAATTTAAAGGCACCAGAGCAAAGGAAATTCCTGAACCAAATCACGTCGTCTATTGCAGATACTCTCTTCAAGACCGAGGTCGTTAGTGATTGTCGCTGCCTACCGGTTCATGGACTACACGGCCAGCATAAATGTGTCATCAAATCGTCGAGCTTTATCCCAAATAAGAAGCCAAAGGCCGCCTAAAATGTCAACTTCGCGTTCGCCCATATATACGTTTATAATTTTTTACGTAAAGTGTAGAATGTAAATAAACAAAAAAAATAAGTTATTAAAAATGTACTCAAGCCTTTTTTTATTTTTAAACAAAAAGAAGGGAAAAGAATCGTACTATGGCAACACAATTATAAAACATATTCATATATCTAATATTAAGTAGCCTGATCTCTCCATTGCACTATGGGTAACAAATAAACATAGACCTCTACAAATTTTCCCTAATGTTCGTCAGACTAATCCCTAATACTTAGACCCGATCAATTTTCCGTCAACCGAAGCTGACGTAGAAGCTGCACGACTATTTTCAACAGAGCCAAAATCAGCAACAAGGAGGAAGATGGGTACTGGGTAGACTACAAAAGCAGTCTATCCCAATACAAGAAAGAAACTAGGAGAGCAAAATGGGCCTTCTGGAAAAAATTTGGCTCTGACATCGAGGAGACGTCTGAAGCCACAAGGCTGCGTAAGATCCTCTCAAAAACAACCCTTGCGGTGGGATACCTCAAGAGAATGGATGGTACGTGGACGTGGACTAACTCTAGTGGGGATTCCCTACACATCCCACTTGATACCCATTTTTCAGGGTGTCTCCCCAGTGAAGGCCCGGCAACATCGATGGCGCACATCCTCACAAAACGGAACATTAGAGATTGTTGATTCGTTTGGGAGAAGCATGGGATGTTTTTCATCGTAATTTGCCAACGAGTTGTCAATGCATCCTTCTACTATGGTAGCGAATAGAATCAACTCCATGTGTTGTCGTTGCAAGTAAACCTCAATAAACTCGACGCATTGTTGTTTGACTACAGGGAACTGTTGAAATTTTGCGTTCGAGAGATGCGAAGCGGTTTAGGGCTTGGGGTAATGTGGACCGGATCCCATCCGCGGATCAGAATCCTTGAACGGATATTGAACGAAGTATACGCCATCGTCCCTGCGAGTAAGCGTCTGAACGAAGTGCTGCTCAGCTGGATCACTAGCGTCAATGGTAGTATTACTCGGTTTTACTTGTTCCATGCTCATGAACGATCGAACTAAGACATCCAGATCCTCGTGACCGTGATACGCTGGAGCATGTGTGTGTCCATCACAACCAAAATCATTATGAAGTGCAACAAAATACACCAAGCCAAACCCTTTTCGTTGTCCAGTGTAGAATCGCATCGATTTTGCCTGATTTAACAAATTCTGGGTTCAGCTAATAGCCTGTTTACACTGAGGCGCATCATTGGATTTTTCCGTTAAATGGAGCATGCGACAAGGATGCCCATAAGAACCCTGTGGGTAGAAAAAGACAATCATGCGGCCGCATCTTTAATCATGCGGCGCATCATTGGCTAGTGTTGCCGTATTCTGTCTAGTATTTTTGCAAAATACTGAAATTATTTAGGGTATCGACAGCAAACAGCTGTGAATTAGTAAATTATATTTAAAAATGATATATGAGCACTGAAAAACAAAAGAAAAAGAAGTGGACAGAGGGGGCGGAAAATTTTTTAATAGACTTGTGGGCGGAAAATATTTAGGATTTGCGTGGGTTGCGCAAGAACACCCACATTTACGAGGAGATGGGAGAGGATTTAAACAGCAATAGAAATTAAAGCAAAGTTGGAGAATCTTTGGGATCTTTTGGGATGCACTGATTCAAACTTAAAAAGTGCCAACTTAAAATTTAACTCGGCAGCACGCAATTTTTGTTCGGTGAAGCCAACGATAGCTTCACTTGCTGTGGAGTCCTCCTGAACAAGCTCAGTAAACAATTGGGTGCTCGTAGTGAAACTCCCAAATGCACCTTTTTCCACATTTAATAATAAATCGCTCATTATTTTGGGAATTTCAATAAAAATTCTTTTGCTCTCTTCTTCTTGCTCACCGAGTTTGTTTACATTTGTAGGCCGAACAGCTGACAAAACACCTCGCATCATTTTTCCGCACCTTCGACAATGATGCGGCAGTGTAAAAAGGCTAAAAGGGTAGAGTAAGAATCTTTTCCCACATCGGCGTGCTCTAATCGATCTTTTGAGCTGAAATCGAGGGGGTTAAAGGACCTGTTATAGCCTTTTCACACTGGCGACCATCCACCATCCCCCATCCATTTCTGTGATGGGCCGGAAAGTTTTGCCGTTCCAAAAATTTCTCAGTTATTCCACTATCCATCTGGGATGTTCCTTATAGCCTTTTCACACTGGCGACCATACACCATCCCCCATCCATTTCTGGGATGGGCCGTAAGGTTTTGCCGTTCCGAAAATTTCCCAGTTATTCCGCCATCCATCTGGGATGTTCCTAATTCGCACGTTTCCATGCGGTATTTTTTCGATAATTGTCAAATGCAACCATAAATATTTGACATTCACAACGAAAAATCGGAATTCACTACGAAAATGTAAACAATGACAGACAGGAAAATGAAAAAAAAAACAACAAAACATCTTATGTCAAAATATTCTCAGGCACAAAACACAGAAGTGAGATAGTTTGTGGACTATGCTCTGGGAATTTGTTTATGAGGAGAGTTTTGTAAAACTCATGCAGGAAAATGCACACGCTGTTGGCTAACAGCCCTCCGACTATTCTGTACTCAGAAAAACAGCCCAAAGTATACAATGCTATGGCGATATAAAATTCTCATTAAAAAGTGCATCGTTGTTAATGGCTACAGCTTTGTCCCAAAATGTCCGGAACCGAAAGACATAGCATATATATTTGTATTTAAAACATTGATTGGATTTAGTAGAAGCAGTCACAAATGACCACGCTTCAGTGTTTTCAAAACAAATAACCATTCTGATTTCTCCTCCTCATCCTCATCATCCATATGCAGCAACATGATTAGTTTGGTCAAGAATATGTTTAGCTGTTGAATCACATTTACAACCATTGCAATATTATTAATATTCATTTTAATTAAAGACGTAAACAAATTTCCGCACGCAATTATGAGCACCAGCTGTTTCTCATGGATGGGGGATGGTGGATGGTCGCAGTGAGAATCGGAGTTTCACATATTTTAAAAATTCCCACCGTTCCTCCGGGATGGGCTCAGTGTGCAGAGGGTATTACCAAAGACAATAAAAGTATAAGATACAGTAGGCACATATATTATTCGGACACTCTTGCCACTCTAGTTTAAGCACCTATAACTTAGCGTACGGTTAAGTTAAACAGAAAAAGTTAATTTTATATCAAAGATAAACATTCCTACTATCCGTTCACAAAAAAATATTACAATTTTCTACTATGGTTTTCTTATAAAAATTAACTAAAGCAAAAAAGTCACTTTTTTACGCACATAAATTATTCGGACAGTCGTTATGTTTTTCAAGTAATATTTGAATATTACAGCTAAAAAATAAAATTGGTATCCCATTTTTCCCATCGATGGCTTAATTTAATTTTCGCAAGACTTTTGGAGGAACACAGCCAAATTCATTTATGGAGTATGTGATTGAACTGGTGAATCCAAATAGGACACATTTTGGATTGATGGACTTTACGAAAATTAAATTAAGCCATCGATGGGAAAAATGGGATACCAACTGTAGTGCATGGCTGAAGGAACATAATAGTTTGTGGGTGTATAGGTGCAAATGGAGCTGTACGAATGGTCTTCTTTACTAGTAACATTAGTAAGGATATGAACTATAATAGTTTGAGTGACAAATTGCATCCATGTGCCATTAAATTTGGGCATAATCCGAAGACAGTCTTGTACCACCCAAAAAAATACCGAAAAAATGCATCTTTATTTGATCATATCTTGCTCATTTCCCACTGCAACCAGCTGAAAACTCAGCTCCAATTACCTGACGTAAGTTCCATGAAGCATGTTTGCAGAAATTTGAAATAAAGGATACGGAAACCCAAAGTTTGATCGAAAGAATGTTTGAAAATGGCTCTGCTTGTTTAGTGGGTCAATATTAATGCACAGGTCACTAATACCTTTAGGGAAAAGGTGTGCCGAGGACTTATAGACTTTTTAGCTGTAATATTCAAATTTTACTTGAAAAACATAACGACTGTCCGAATAATTTATGTGCGTAAAAAAGTGACTTTTTTGCGTTAGTTAATTTTTATAAGAAAACCATAGTAGAAAATTGTAATATTTTTTTGTGAACGGATAGTAGGAATGTTTATCTTTGATATAAAATTAACTTTTTCTGTTTATCTTAACCGTACGCCAAGTTATAGGTGCTTAAAGTAGAGTGACAAGAGTGTCCGAATAATATATGTGCCTACTGTATGTAACGCCATACAAAATTCTTGCAAGCGAATTTTTCATGCTGGCTCTAGAGCTGGCTCCAGGCTCTCTTGAAATTTAGTTGAGAGAGGGCTCTAGAGCCAGCGCTCTAGAGCCAGCCGCTCTCTCATATGTATACAGCATACGAGAGCAACTGGCTCTAGAGCGCTCTCTCAACCAAGACTGTATGTGTGCACACATATTCTCAAGCACTCTAGATCTGCTTGCATACATACCACTATGGGAAATTTGACCACTTTTTGTGGCAATAATTAATAACTACCAAACGAAACAATATTTTTTGGTTTAGTTTTTTGATATGAGTTAATAACAGCATGAGGAAGGTATTTTGAAAAAATGGGCCTGGCAACATATATTAATTTTTTTGCTCAACATGTAAAACACACAAAAATGTTGGGCGCACGTTGGGAAATTTTTATTATATCCAAGAGGGCGTAGCACGCCTTAAAATCAATGAACAACAAACAAGAAAAAATTATTATTTCAGGTAGCTTATTCACAAAATTTGACCAGAAAAAGTGGTAAAATTTCCCATAGTGCATATTTTACAGCGCTGAATAAATATACCCTTCACTTTATAAATACTAAGTTAATTTTGCAAGACGCTTACCACCCGAATATTAAAATACTCCTATTTTGTATAACCTTTATATGATAATTTTTATACCCGTACTCAAAAGAGTTAAGGGTATACTGTATTTGTGGTAAAGTGGATGTGTGTAACACAGAGAAGGAAAATTTTCCGACCCCATAAAGTATATATATTCTTGATCAGTATCAATAGCCGAGTCGATAGAGCCATGTCTGTCTGTCCGTCCGTCCGTCCGTCTGTCCGTCTGTCCGTCTGTCCGTCCTGATGAGCGCCTCGTTCTCAGAGACTATAAAAGCTAGAGCAACGAAATTTTTTTTCCAGACTCATGTGATATCACACTGTTACAAGTGTATTTCAAAATTTCGCCCCGCCCCCTTCCGCCTTCACAAAGGACGAAAATCTGTGGCATCCACAATTTTGAAGATACGATAAAACTAAAAACGCAGTATCGTAGAGAATGACCATATCTAATCAGATTGCCGAATCTGAACCAGATCGGATCATTATTATAGCCAAAATAAAGAAATTAATTTTCAGTTGCTTCCCCACCTCCTCTGGCGATGCTGACGCTATTCATTCTCTGTCTCGCTCGCACACACTCTGCCCTGTGCAATGCGCGAGCAACCCCTAGCGGAGGAGATGTAGAATCTAAATGGTAGATGTAGAATATTTGTTCTAGATGTATTATCTACATTTTACATGTAGATGTAGTTAACAAATGTAGCAAAAAATGTAAAATTAAAATTTTTTTTTTTAATTTTAATCATAAGCTCACAAATTTATATACTGACTGAGTACGGGTATAAAAGTAGAGTCGCGTCCAGAAGCGACTCACACGTTCCTTCTCGTTTTTAATATAGTATATTCGAAAATAATGAATGGATACGCATATATAAAAATACATAATACCTATTTAATACATGATTAGGGTCATTAGGGTATTCAGCGTGCACGTGTGAAAAAAGTGCGTATTCGTTTCTCAACTCATAAAAATGTTTTTGCTTGAAAATCGTCTGCTTCGCACAAGTACGCACACAAACGCACTCTTTGGTTTTCCCTGCAGTTCTAGCTGTCACCGCATGAAATTGTCATAGGAAAATTTGTTCAGGCTCGACGTCGACAAAGGCAGCGACGTCGACGTCAGCATGAAATTCTGTCCGGCTTCCACTGCTGCAGATCGAAACGGACGCGGAAGAAAGAGAAGCAGATATCCATATATTTCCCTTTCTCTCATATTTTTAGTTTTCTCTACCTACATTCGACCCCAACTCTTCTACTCTCGCTCATTTCGTCTCCTCAAAAGTATGAAAAGAGAAAAACCGATTAGTTGGTGAAATATTTTGTTGCGGGCGCCTTTGATTTTTTGTAGTTGCGCGTCTATTTACATGTTTATTCCTTTCAAAAGTGGTTTTTCAGTGTTTTAAAGTCAGGTAAGTGGATTAAAGTGATTACAGTGCGCGTTGTTAGTTAAATTAAATTGTTACATGGGTTTCGCAAGAAAAAATATGTCTGGAATGTAGATTCTAGAAAATTCTAGCCGCGTGGTCTCGTTAACCGAGTGCGTCGCTGCGCGTGTTTGTTTTTGCTCGAGAAAACCCATGTAACTGAAAATACAGCATTTTTAATTAAAACGAGAAGGAACGTGAGTCGCTTCTAGTCGCGACTCTACTTTTATACCCGTACTCAGTCAGTATATAAATTTGTGAGCTTATAATGGATTTAAAAAAAAATCTTACATTTTTTTGCTACATCTCTTAACTACATCTACATCTAAAATGTAAATTATACATCTAGAACAAATATTCTACATCTACCATTTAGTTTATACATCTCCTCCGCTAGGGGTTGCTCGCGCATTGCACAGGGCAGATAATAATGATGATGATCCGATCTGTACCAGATTTGGCAATCTGGTAGATATGGTCATTCCTTACGATACTGCGTTTTTAGTTTCATCGTATCTTCAAAATTGTGGCTACCACAGATTTTCGTCCTTTGCGAAGACGGAGGGGGGCGGGGCGAAATTTTGAAATACACTTGTAACAGTGTGATATCACATGAGTCTGGAAACAAAATTTGGTTGCTCTAGCTTTTATAGTCTCTGAGAACGAGGCGCTCATCAGGACGGACAGACGGACAGACGGACGGACGGACGGACGGACGGACGGCCGGACGGACAGACAGACATGACTCTATCGACTCGGCTATTGATACTGATCAAGAATATATATACTTTATGGGGTCGGAAAATTTTCCTTCTCTGCGTTACACACATCCACTTTTATCACAAATACAGTATACCCCTTAACTCTTTTTGAGTACGGGTATAAAAATATATATATGTGCAATTTGACTTAATCATTTACAGATCAAAACATTTCTGAAGTTGCTGGAGGACTCATTGCCCCAAAAGTGTGCTGGACGAAAAAGTACTCCAGGAGTACAACCTGGACGGGACTTGCGGAAAAAATGTTTAAAATGCCGAGCCGGACTATATTCGGTTCTCAAAGGTAAAATCCAATTTCATATGTGTATTGCTTTATACAAATCACAACATAACTCAGAAGTTAGTTCAATAAATATTACATTCCGTGGCTAAAAATTTGTTTTTTTATATCATTTCAGGAGCATTGGTGCTTATTAACCCGATCGAGTCGGTTAAGGAAGGCCCTACAGATAATTTAAAATAATCAAAGCAACAAACAATCTAGAAAACTAAGTTAAATAAATATATTTACTTTTATTTGAATGAAGTGTTTAAAGAAATTTTTGGGTGGGTTTCACATATGAAATTATCCGTGAAATTTCGTTTCGAGTCACCAGTGATTTCATATGGGGCATATTTGGAAGTGTCCCGAGTGAAATCACTGGTGGCTGTCCCGAGTGAAATCACTGGTGGCATGTCACGAGTGAAATCACTGGTGGCGTGTCACGAGTGAAATCACTGGTGGCTGTCCCGAGTGAATTCACTGGTGGCTGTCCCGAGTGAAATCACTCATCGCTTATATGTATAAGCCACCGGTGAAGTCACTGGAAAACTCAGTGACAATTTCATTTGAATTTTCATGAGTGAAAAATGCGGACACGTCCATACAAATTTCATCTGGAGTTTCACCAGTGAGTCACTGCAGGCAACGGACATGGCATGAGTGATTCACCGAATGAATCACCAGTGAAAAGTGACTTTTGGAACTGCAGGGTTGTGTGTACTCACACATGCAAGCGGATTCTATTTTTAGACTCGTACGCTCTCAAATTTTGTGCGAGAGAGATGGCGCGATTTTCGTCGCTTGCTGAAAAATTGCTTGCATATGGCTACGAAAATGTATGAGCGTTACTTATCTTATACTTATATTGTCTTTGGTATTACCGTCACTGCGGCTGTGGTTATGCGGGAGAGCAACGTGAATGTGGCGCGACCTAGGGTAAAACCACTGATATGCGTGGTTAATCCATTGTATAAGAAACTCTGCGACCATCGTTATAGTTGAACCTGTATCCGGCAAAATCGTACAGGTGGTCTTTTTGCCCCAGGAGTCAAATATAGTGTCTTTAGTCGTTGGCAATATGTTTTAAATACAAATATATATGTTGCCGAAAACAACGATGCGCTTTTTAATGAAAATTGTATATCGCCATAGCATTGTATACTTTGGGATGTTTGTGCTGATTACAGAATAGTCGGAAGGCTGTTAGCCAACAGCGTATTCCATTTCCTGCATGAGTTTTGCAAAACACTCATCATAAACAAATTCCCAGAGGATAGTCCACAATCTATCTCACTTCTGAGTTTTCGTGCCCAAGAATATTTTGACAACAGATGTTTTGTTGTTGTTTTTTTTCCATTTTCCTGTCTGTCATTGTTTACATTTTCGTAGTGAATTCCGATTTTTCGTTGTGAATGTCTATTATTTATGGTTGCATATGACAATTATCGAAAAAATACCGCATGGAAACGTGCGAATTAGGAACATCCCTGATAACTGGGAAATTTCCGGAACGGCAAAACCTTACTTGTGAAAAGGCTTTTACGGACCATCCCCGAAATGGTCCATCTCCACAAAGAAATGTCTAATAATCTTCTACTTTATAAAAATAAGTCGGGTTTCCTTCCTGACGCTATAACTCCAGAACGCACGAACCGATTTCGACGGTTTTGCATTCGTTGGAAAGGTCTCGGGCTCCGTGAGGTTTAAAGCAAAGAAAATTCACGAACAATTTCAACAGAAAAGCGGGAAAATGTATTTGTATTATCTACTATATACTGCAATACAGCGCCATCTCTGATACATAGCATGTGCTACAAACCAATATTTTAAGTAAGCGCCGGTGCGTGATACATTGTTTGACAGCTACTCATTGTTCTCTGCTAAGTTAATTTCATGTGACAAGCCGGTATTGTGTTCACTGTGAAAACGAAATTTAAAAATTTCGCATTTGTCTTTAAGGTGGTAAGTTGAACTGTGTAAATTATGTGGATCGTGCATTTGAGGTTAAATTCACCACTCTGTCCACAGTCCAAAATGCCTAAAGGACGACGTGCGAACATCGGCCGCCGCACAAGACATGCAAGCCAGCAACAAGTGTATTCACAGAACTTAAGCGAAGAAAGACAAAATATAATAAGAGAAAATTCCCGTTTGGGACAGCGCGTGAGGACAAGATCATTGGCATCATACAATCGCTTTGCATTCCAATATGATCCCACTGCGAACTACAGTGATGATGAAAATTTAGATATTGGACCAATGACGACTATATGCCGATATTGCAATGCGTTAAAGTTCAAAAGAGAAACGGCTGGATTGTGCTGCGCAAGTGGAAAATTCAAACTGGATCCATTACTTACACCACCACAGCCACTGAAACCATTGTTCGATGGAAGTGATCCCGATTCCAGCCATTTTCTTCAACACATCCTTGAATACAATAACTGCTTTCGCATGACATCCTTTGGAGCTAATATCATTCGAGAAGGCGGCTTCATGCCGACTTGCAAGGTAAAAGATACAACACACATAACCAATCACTCACACCAACACAATGAATTGCAAAACGTAACAACTACATATACACCACACACTACACCATCACACGATCAGAAGTTACACCGTATTCTTCAACAAATGATTGTTTGCAATTACAGATACAAGGACAAATATATCATTTGCATGGTTCAATGGTGCCAACACCAGATGAACCGCATCAATTTCTGCAAATATATTTCATTTCGTCGATGGTGGATCAGCTGAATGTGCGGTGCAATATACAGGGAACACAACAGTTAAAGAGACGAATTATTGAACAGTTGCAAGCATTTTTTCACGCTAATAATGCTGTGGTTAATATGTTCAAAACAGCATTGGAACGAATGCCATCGGATACGCACAAATTTGTCATAAGAGCGGATTGTACCCCAACAGGTGAACATGTGCGAAGATTCAATGCAGCCACCGTTAATGATGTTGCTGCAATTATTGTTGGCGATCCAACTAAATCGCGAGACATTGTCGTTCAGCGAAGAAGCAATATCATGCATCGTGTAAACGAGACACATCGTTTGTACGATGCGTTACAATATCCAATCATTTATTGGCAAGGCAAGACGGATACGACATCACGTTGAAGATGGTCGATCCAATTACAGGTACAATATTCACACAATAATTATTGCTATTATTGGTTTCCATTAACATTAAAATGTATGTATTCCTCGCATACCAATGATTCCGACTAATCTTCCGTTTGACTTCAAACGATTGCAATTTCCAGTTCGCCTTGCGTTCGCAATGACAATTAACAAGTCGCAAGGCAAATCGCTTAGTGTTTGCGGGATAAATTTAGAAAATCATTGTTTTTCACATGGCCAGTTATATGTTGCGTGTTCATGAGTTGGGAAACCATCCGCTTTGTTTGTGTTAACGTCAGACCAAAAAACAGAAAATGTGGTTTACCAAAGAGCACTTCAATGAAACGGATAATTTGCGAACACGCATAACGCTTCGATTCCGTATTTACTTTGGATTCACTTTCATTTACTTAGATAAGTTCAACTAAATAACACTTCATTTTTGTAATCGAAATGAATTCATTACTGTTGTGAAATGAAATAAAAATTTTCCTTTTCAAATATAAAACAAAACAAAAATTGTTCTTCATCTTTTAATCACCAAACGAAATGTTACATAAAACGAAGCATCTGGTGGCGAAACGGAGTTCGCCGGGTTGGCTAGTAATAAATAAATATGAGCATAAATTCTCTGTCGTCCTGCATAGTTCTGTTGATTTCCCAAAAATGTTGATACTTTCCTCGTCATCAAGCACACAAATCAACTAGTATCAAGACGCAACAACCTGCGTCTGTCAATGTAAGCGCCTTTTCTGCTTCACTACGTCTATTCTAATATCGATAGGTGTAAAAATGCTGATATATACATATATTATATGTATACAATACTGAAGGGTCGATATATTATGTTTATCGAATACTTGCAATCTCTACTTCGACCGCCGCGAAACAAACAGAAAAATTGTGTCAAATTTAATTTAGTTAACATGGGATGGAAAATAACATTAAGATATCCCGCGTGAATGTGGTGACCTATGTATAAATGACTTTGAAAATCAATAAAATAGCGTAATAAATATATTTTCACACAAATATAGGTTTGTACGGGACCGTTTATCCGATTTACATACATACCAATATGTACATTCAGCATTTGCATATGCATTTTAATATCTAAGCTCTGCTGTTAATGTTTGATCCAATTTAGGGTTATCCACCCGAAGAACAAAATAATTTAGAACCCAATGATGATGTGTAGATACAATAAGTCTGCGAAAATGGCTTAGTTTCAGTAGTTTTGGCATCTCTTAGGGCTTAAGGTTAAAACTAAAAGTCCTGGTCGCGACTCATAAACTAGTTTTAAGCATGCTTAGCTCTGCATATCCCACCGATGATTCCTTTAAATACACCCCGAGGTGAACAGTCAGCTATCCATTTTGACCCCCAGCTTAGATACATATGTACCTTAATCTGTAAGCCAGTGTACTCTGCTGGTATTGAATGTTTTACTCACCAATTACTGTGTCAAAATTGAACACGTACATATTCTAATTTTTACATTTATTACATTACGGCTATTGCAGATTAGTGTGTCGACATGGAATCCTTGGAACAGCAACTTAAGGAGCTGTCGGTATTGAACGATAAGCCGTTGCCGCCGAAAGGGTATACCGTAAGACATGGGAAAGTCGCAGAATTAGTTGGAAATTTACAAAAAATGTATATACTGTTCAAGATGATACTCTTTATAAGAAAATGGCTCCCTCTGTTCCACCGAAACCGCCTAAAAAGCAAAATGAGATGCCTCAGGTATGCATTCATTCCGGAAGAAACACAGCTATGTATACTTACCAGTATAACTATGCGTAAAAACAGAATTTTTGTATTTTTTATAAATAACTAGCTGACCCGACAGACCTTGTACTGTCTTAACTATAAATATTGATTTCGAATTGGTATAATCAAAGATTCTTGTATTGTATTGTATTGTAGAATCTTTGGTATAATTAACTAAAAAATATTTCAAAAAGAATGTGTTTATTATTGTAATTCTTTATGATAAACAACATTCTTTGTTTTTTTCTATGGCGCGAATATAAATAGTTTAGTTGGTACTCCGACACGGAAACAGGCAACATATAACTGGCCATGCGAAAAACATGTATTTTCCAGATTAATGCCACAAACAATTAGCGACTGCCCTTGAGATTTATTTATCGACATTGCAAATGCTAGCCGCAGTGGAAACTGTAACCATTTAAAGTCAAATGCCATTTCGTTTGAAATTAAAGGAATCCGTGGAATCAAAACGTTATCTCCTTCTTAATATTTCCCTTTCAAAATTGTTGCTTCGATGACGTTGTTCATTTATTTCTTCACCGCATGTCGGGTGACATTACAAAGACTTTGCTGGTTTATATTCCGCAACATAATAATTACCGACACGATCTTTAGTTGCAGATTATGAGGTGGTAATACTGGCAATTCCAGCGAATTTCATCTTGGTTAGTAACGGAATCAATCGATTTGTATGTTATTAATTCGTCAGCTATCTTATTTTGAATCTGGAAATTCATTTCGTTGACATCAACGTTTTTTGCAGCCTATAACTCTTTCACTCAACCATACATGATTTTTGGAAATTTTGATCAATGTTTGGGAAAACCTTCTTGATGATACAAAAATTTGTAGGAAATGTGATGTATCCAGACAATGAATGAGTCAGTCCAATGCTGTCGTGAATAATGCAACCAATTCGGTATGTTGATAGAAAAACGTTTTCAGTTGTTCCACAATTGGTCTTTTCACTGAATTGTTGTGTGCACAACGCTGATCGACTTGTCTTGCTGAATCGCCCATAAAATAAATTTACAAAAATTTGGAGTCACAATCCGGAGTTGGCAATCAGGAACCTGTTAGATGATATATGTATTTGACCCTGAATCTTGAAAGTTGGCATAAAACTTTTGTTGCGCAAAATGAAATCATCTGAAAGCAATTATTATATTGCTGGAAAGGAGTCAATAAATGATTAGAATCTGACCCATTTCCGGAAACCAATTAATGTAGTGGCTCTGGTGGCGGTACCAATGGTATCAATTTGACTTGACCGCTCGCGCACACAATCCAAGAGCTTCATTTTTAAACTTAAATGCCTTGCAGTATCGGCACACAACGTTCATTTGTCCACAAGCAACGAATTGCTGTGAACTGTAATCAATATCCACGTTATAAGGGAAATGGGGGTTCATTTTTATACATATATGTACTAGCTGACCCGGCGATCTTTTTTTCGCCTTAAAGGCAATAAATAGGATTTTGAAATTTTTAATTTTTTTTATTAGAAAAATTACAACAAAAAATTAAGTACCTGCATTAATCATTCATTATTATTTCTGTGTTTTAGTACATAGGTTGCTCTTCACTTAAATACCTTGAGATACACGACCTTTTTTGTTTTAACATCAGGCGCAGAAACATGCCGTGAACATGCCACATATATGTAATTGACTATGGGAGAAACATGGATGTTCCAGATTCACCACAAAGCCTTGTGATTTGTTGATGGTCATGGCAAATGCAAGACGGATCGGAAATTTAAGTCTTTTTATATTCAAACGGCATATCGGTTGGGATCATCGGGATCCTCGGAATGAGAACTTCTTCACCTTGGAATTTTCCTTTCAGTATCGTCGCGTAAATTACATTGTTCATCAATTTTCTAACCACCAAACGCGTACCGTTGCACAGTTTTGGTTGGTTTATGTTTCGAAGCATAATTACTACGGAGCCAACCTTTAGGCGTAAATTGTGCGGTGGTAAGCAAGACACATCCAAGGATGTGTGAATTTAAAAATTCTTTTGGATAGTTGGTGGCTTCATCTTCATTTCTGACGCAGTCAATAGATTTGAATGAATGCATTGTTCCAATTATCTTATTTTTAATTATGTAGTTCAGGTCAGCTACATCTTTATTCTTCGCCGCTAAAATTGCTCGCTCACTCAACCATTCATTATTTTAGTAGTTAGAAATAATGTTTGGAAATACATTGTAGATAAGTTCGTCTTTTGATGAGGCGGAAATCGCCAGATAGTTAAATCATTGCTCCTCCAAAACATCTCGAGTCATTGCGTAAATCTTTCAATGTTTGGTTAAGTGCTTCTAAATCACGTTTATGCGCCATTTTGCATTGGCCATTGCTGAGTGTTTTGCAATATTACACGTTGGTTCTTCAATATGAGCCGTACGGCATCCTTCTAAAAATGTGGCTGTTATTCCAGAAGAAGCAACTGCAACCGCTATGTTGGATCTCGCACGAACAGTGGCTAAAACTACTGACATGAGGAATGTCTTACCAGTTCCACCAGGGTCATCTAGGAAATATAAACCACCATTTTCATCATCGATTTCCTTCATTAATTAGGAATTCAACAGGGGTACATTCGTTTGAACTACTAAATCTAATTCCTGGTGATTATATTCACGTTCCCGTTCCAATTCTCGATTAAATGCGTCATTCATTTTACGATTTGGCGCTGGCATTCCTAACCTGATTTAATAAACTACCGCACATGAGGTAACACACATCTTCGATCAAGAGTAAAGCGCGATTATGTATCTCCTCCATTCATCTCAATATCGTGATTTCTGGAACTGATACGAACTTGATGTAAAATATCTTCTGGCACATTATCCTTGTATTTGTGCCACAGGTTACATTGGTTCGATGGAAAGCATGTCGAAATTATGATAGCGAATAATGTGCGCATCTGACATGGAGATGCAGAGATAATGGCTTCAGCGATTGTCGTATCCCAATGGGTATCGTTTTTTAATAAGTTCAGTTCTTCACATGCAGCACGATATTTTGGGAATATTACACCATTAACAGTCAGTATTTGTCTCAAAAGACGTGGGCCCACGCACATTTACCACGCACATTTACCAGCAACATCCGCAAATAGAAACATTCATAATTTTTTGGATGAACTGTATACAAACGACCAAGGGCATCAGTAGAACGCACATCTGGATAACCAGGCACCGCATCGCCTTGCTCCCGTCTTTGAAAATTCTTCCAAGTATAATAACGTGTCATCTCCGAGTAAAGCAAAGTTTGTGCAAACGGATCGCTTTCGCAGATCGCAAAAAAAACTAGTCAATGTAGTTGCTGGAGGTGTTTCAGCACGTTGCATTGCATTCGAAGCCTTGAAATATACTCGTTGACCATTCTCCAGATGCACCGCCAAATGCACAACATTACGATGACGTTCGTGAATAGGGAATGCGAATAAACGCCAAATCGCTTCATTACAGTTCACATAACGACCAATTTGATATCGTGAAATTTCATCTTTGGTATTTGAGGATTGCATCCAAAAACCGCCATATCGCTGCCTTTCGTGACATATTTGCAAATATATTTTATGGATTTTACTAAATTGCAGTACTAAACGTTGCAATATGTCTTGAACGTTTTAGAAATAAGTGGCGAATATGGTACTCCTCAGAACGTAGTTTAGCTTTGTTCAACCTAATGAAAGTTAAACATTCCGTTTCTATTTTGACACTATGATTGAGAAGCACGAAGTCGAGCCATACTAACGCGTCGCTGTTTACGTGCAATTTCTTGTTCTTCTTCATTCTTTTCATTTGCTGTGTTTCGTATCCTTCTTGCATTACGGCTTTGTCGGGAAAGATTCGATCGTCTTGGTCGCGGCATTGTTAATTAAATTTCACTTCAATTCACCTAAAAATTTATTTTAAAACTCAAATTTTCAACCCTTCATTAATAGACAAAATTACTTAGCTGTTCGAGATGCGTTTTGTTATTCCAAGTCCTATGCGTTTTTGGTATACCGCGTTTTATAGTTGACTTCACTTTTTGAATATTGATTTCTTACAAAAATTAAACGCAACGGCACTATTTTTCAACAATAACCATGCATTCAATCAATAAATTATAAAAATAATCGTAAGGAGCTCTACTTTTGAGCTTAATTGTATTAAAAACTAGC
Organism: Drosophila subsilvestris; assembly: GCA_035043285.1. Classification (NCBI taxonomy): domain Eukaryota; kingdom Metazoa; phylum Arthropoda; class Insecta; order Diptera; family Drosophilidae; genus Drosophila; species Drosophila subsilvestris. Next base: position 35,028 of record JAWNNB010000761.1, on the reverse strand, counting down.
GGGCCCGGCGAACTTTTTCTTGCCCCAATTCAATACCTTGAGCAATTTAACAAAATTCATATCGTAAGCTATTTTTATTGCGAAAACCATACCTTTGTGATTTATAAACCAACTTGCGATTGAGCGGTGTGCATGCTGTTGAGTTAAAGCGGCCACGCTGTATACATACATATATTAATTTTATTTTTTATACCCGTACTCAAAAAGAGTTAAGGGGTATGGGGTATACTGTATTTGTGGTAAAAAGAAGGAAAATTTTCCGACCCCATAAAGTATATATATTCTTGATCAGTATCAATAGCCGAGTCGATAGAGCCATGTCTGTCCGTCCGTCCGTCTGTCCGTCTGTCCGTCTGTCTGTCTGTCTGTCTTGATGAGCGCCTAGATCTCAGAGACTATAAAAGCTAGAGCAATCAAATTTTGTTTCCAGACTCATGTGATATCACACTGTTACAAGTGTATTTAAAAATTTCGCCCCGCCCCCTTCCGCCCTCACAAAGGACGAAAATCTGTGGCAGCCACAATTTTGAAGATACGTCAAAAATAAAACCGCAGTATCGTAGAGAATGACCATATCTATCAGATTGCCGAATCTGAATCAGATCGGATCATTATTATAGCCAGAACAAAGAAATTAATTTTCAGTTGCTTCCCCCACCTCCTCTGGCGATGCTGACGATATTCATTCTCTTTCTCGCTCGCACACACTCTGCTCTGTGCAATGCGCGAGCAACCCCTAGCAGAGGAGATGTAGAATGGTAGATGTAGAATATCTGTTCTACATGTATTATTTACATTTTAAATGTAGATGTAGGTAACAGATGTAGCAAAAAAATTGAAAATTTTAAATTTTTTTTTAAATTTCAATCATAAGCTCACAAATTTATATACTGACTAAGTACGGGTATAAAAGTAGAGTAGCGCCTAGAAGCGACTCACGTTCCTTCTCGTTTGAATAGTTATTTTGCTATTCGATACGGAGACAAACTCAAAAAATCAGAAACATTGAAATTCAGTCCAGCCGTTCTTAAATCGCGATTTTCCGAGCCGCAGCCGCTTTTTCCATAGTTTTTTCAAGCTCTTTTCCAACTCTGTTATCCTCTATGGAGACAATTTAACAAATCAAATACCATGAATATCAGTCCAGCCGTTCTCGAGTTATAAGCGGTTTAACGGGCACGTCTTTGTTTTATACCACGGTCAACCTGCCATCACCACCAGGCGGCATACAAAATAAATTCAGATAGGCCAATTACCGAAACATTATCAACAGTGAAAGGGGTTATTTAAGGAGGTTAACATATTAGTTAAGTTAAGGAGATTTGCAAAATTAAAAGTGTAAAAAAACGGTGTTCTTATTCAAGTGACCGCTATTGTAGGTCATATAAATGGTACATACATACATAAGCTATATATCATTCGTACACCCTTATTTCTCTAGTTTGAACATCTATATTTTGGCATACGGTTAAGTTAAACAAAAAAATTAATTTATATCAAGGATACAAAATTTGTTTACCTGTTCATTAAAAATCATAATGGCTTTATTTACGTTTCTCAAGACTTTTGGAGGAACACAAAGCCAGATTAATTTCTGGAGAATGTGATTAAAGTGCTGAATTCAAATAGGACATATTTTGGACTGATGGACCTTGCAAAAAGTAAATAAAGCCATCAAAGAGAAAATGTTGATACCAACTGTAATGCATGGCGGAGAAAGCATAGTGGTTTGTGGGTGTATAGGTGCAGCCGGATCTGTTCGAATGGTCTTAATTAATGACGAAATGAACAAGGACATGTACAATGATAGTTTGGGCATAATCCTAAGACAATATTGTACAAGCCAAAAAAAATGCATGGGGGACTAATACCTTTGGGGAAAGGTTGTGCCGAGGACTTTTATAACTAATAAATAACCTTAATTGTATTTTTTAGCTGAAGTATTAAAATATTATTTAAAAGGACCTAACGACTGAACGAATAATTTAATTTATAAGGAAACTAGCCAACCCGGCGAACTCCGTTTCGCCACCAGATGGCTTCGTTTTATGTAACATTTCGTTTGGTTATTAAAAGATGAAGAACAATTTTTGTTTTGTTTTATATTTGAAAAGGAAAAATTTTATTTCATTTCACAACAGTAATGAATTCATTTCGATTACAAAAATGAAGTGTTATTTAGTTGAACTTATCTAAGTAAATGAAAGTGAATCCAAAGTAAATACTGAATCGAAGCGTTATGCGTGTTCGCAAATTATCCGTTTCATTGAAGTGCTCTTTGGTAAACCACATTTTCTGTTTTTTGGTCTGACGTTAACACAAACAAAGCGGATGGTTTCCCAACTCATGAACACGCAACATATAACTGGCCAAGTGAAAAACAATGATTTTCTAAATTTATCCCGCAAACACTAAGCGATTTGCCTTGCGACTTGTTAATTGTCATTGCGAACGCAAGGCGAACTGGAAATTGCAATCGTTTGAAGTCAAACGGAAGATTAGTCGGAATCATTGGTATGCGAGGAATACATACATTTTAATGTTAATGGAAACCAATAATAGCAATAATTATTGTGTGAATATTGTACCTGTAATTGGATCGACCATCTTCAACGTGATGTCGTATCCGTCTTGCCCTTGCCAATAAATGATTGGATATTGTAACGCATCGTACAAACGATGTGTCTCGTTTACACGATGCATGATATTGCTTCTTCGCTGAACGACAATGTCTCGCGATTTAGTTGGATCGCCAACAATAATTGCAGCAACATCATTAACGGTGGCTGCATTGAATCTTCGCACATGTTCACCTGTTGGGGTACAATCCGCTCTTATGACAAATTTGTGCGTATCCGATGGCATTCGTTCCAATGCTGTTTTGAACATATTAACCACAGCATTATTAGCGTGAAAAAATGCTTGCAACTGTTCAATAATTCGTCTCTTTAACTGTTGTGTTCCCTGTATATTGCACCGCACATTCAGCTGATCCACCATCGACGAAATGAAATATATTTGCAGAAATTGATGCGGTTCATCTGGTGTTGGCACCATTGAACCATGCAAATGATATATTTGTCCTTGTATCTGTAATTGCAAACAATCATTTGTTGAAGAATACGGTGTAACTTCTGATCGTGTGATGGTGTAGTGTGTGGTGTATATGTAGTTGTTACGTTTTGCAATTCATTGTGTTGGTGTGAGTGATTGGTTATGTGTGTTGTATCTTTTACCTTGCAAGTCGGCATGAAGCCGCCTTCTCGAATGATATTAGCTCCAAAGGAAGTCATGCGAAAGCAGTTATTGTATTGTTTCTCTTTTGAACTTTAACGCATTGCAATATCGGCATATAGTCGTCATTGGTCCAATATCTAAATTTTCATCATCACTGTAGTTCGCAGTGGGATCATATTGGAATGCAAAGCGATTGTATGATGCCAATGATCTTGTCCTCACGCGCTGTCCCAAACGGGAATTTTCTCTTATTATATTTTGTCTTTCTTCGCTTAAGTTCTGTGAATACACTTGTTGCTGGCTTGCATGTCTTGTGCGGCGGCCGATGTTCGCACGTCGTCCTTTAGGCATTTTGGACTGTGGACAGAGTGGTGAATTTAACCTCAAATGCACGATCCACATAATTTACACAGTTCAACTTACCACCTTAAAGACAAATGCGAAATTTTTAAATTTCGTTTTCACAGTGAACACAATACCGGCTTGTCACATGAAATCAACTTAGCAGAGAACAATGAGTAGCTGTCAAACAATGTATCACGCACCGGCGCTTACTTAAAATATTGGTTTGTAGCACATGCTATGTATCAGAGATGGCGCTGTATTGTAGTATATAGTAGATAATACAAATACATTTTCCCGCTTTTCTGTTGAAATTTTTGGTGAATTTTCTTTGCTATAAACCTCACGGAGCCCGAGACCTTTCCAACGAATGCAAAACCGAGGAAATCGGTTCGTGCGTTCTGGAGTTATAGCGACAGGAAGGAAACCCGACTTATTATACCCGTACTCAAAAGAGTTAAGGGGTATACTGTATTTGTGGTAAAAGTGGATGTGTGTAACGCAGAGAAGGAAAATTTTTCCATAAAATATATATATTCTTGATCAGGGTCAATAGCCGAGTCGATAGAGCCATGTCTGTCTGTCCGTCCGTCCGTCCGTCCGTCGTCTTGTTTGACGCCTCGTTCTCAGAGACTATAAAAGCTAGAGCAACCAAATTTTGTTTCGAGACCCATGTGATATCACACTGTTACAAGTGTATTTCAAAATTTCGCGAAGGCGAAACAAAGGACGAAAATCTGTGGCATCCACAATTTTAAACATACGATAAAACTAAAAACGCAGTATCGTAAAGAATGACCATATCTACCAGATTGCTAAATCTGGTACAGATTGGATCATTATTATGGCCAGAATGAAGAAATTAATTTTCAGTTGCTTCCCCCACCTCCTCTGGCGTTGCTGACGCTATTCATTCTCTGTCTCGCTCGCACACACTCTGCCCTGTGCAATGCGCGAGCAACCCCTATCGGAGGAGATAAAGAATCTAAATGGTAGATGTAGAATATCTGTTCTACATGGATAATCTACATTTTACATGTAGATGTAGTTAATAGATGTAGCAAAAAAAAGGAAAATGTAAAATTTAAAATTTTTTTTTTAAATTTCAATCATAAGCTCATAAATTTATATACTGACTGAGTACGGGTATAAAAGTAGAGTCGCGAATAGAAGCGACTCACGTTCCTTCTCGTTTTTATATAGTAGACTATAGAACAGAATATTATATTTTACTAGCTGACCCGGCAAAGTATTTGCCGCAATATTGTGAACTATTTCTGTTGCTATGAACGATGTCATTTAAATTGGACGTGCGAATAGTATTTTCACTTTTCCTGATGCGTAGCACATAATATCTGACTCATGTTTAAACTTGAGCGCATAAATATGGTGACATTCCTTGTCCATAGCACCAATCAACTCTTTCGGATGAGCGAATATTCAATATCTGGCTCGTAATCGACAGCGAGACGGAAGGAAAGAAGCGGATGTAAACACTCGATGTACTTGTGTGCGTTGTCTACCACAATTATGTACCAGAGCGTTTGTCTACGTTCCAATTGTCGTTTTTGATTCCGTTTCTCTCGTGACTTAAATCGGTCCTCTTCTGATTGAGATTCACGCACTTGCTCTCACCCACATTTTCGATGTTGGATTTTTTTGCCTGTTCTTTCTGCTCTACTATATTGCATGCTTGTTGCTTTGTTCGTTTGACGGTGCCATGGGCCACCTCGTGTATTGCTGTACGCAAATAAATCAAATCATACTTGATTAAGATTACATTTTGTATGGGATATTTTGATATTGTTAATACTACAATACCGATTAAAAAAATGTGACCGATTAGTTTCGTCTTGGACATCGGCGTATTATTTGTCTTCTCTGATATTGGTTTTTGTATTTGCAATTGTTCCATCATTTCATGTTTGGTCGCAGTTAAAATTGCACAAAGCTTTATAAACGGTGGTAGCAAATCACCCGCTCTATGGTAAATTTATCCTGAAATCATAATGTTTGAAAGCAACTAAAAATAAAAATGAGAAGAATTGTTTATTTTTGTAATAAGATTAAACAATTGAGCAAGTGATACCATTTAACAAAGCCTAGAATAATAGCATTAGAACCCTGAAGATATCCCATGCCTTCTTCTTGTTTTACATGACCTACAAAAATACCCATACAAATTGCTGTAAATAGAGATAGAAAAATATAAATAAATAGTGCTGGATGTAAATATTTTACAAATATTAAAAAACAGAACAATTTATTTAAAAAAGTCACCATCAGTAAGTTTATTTTAGTTATTGAATATATCGATAAAAGGAATTTTTGGAAATAGCAGTACTTTTGTTTTTGGAGCGTTGAAGAAATCATTGCTCGGTCCAGAAGAGGAGACCTAATAGTTAGAATAAAAACAAAAGGCAGGAGTTAAAATTTATTCGTAAAGTAGTTTGCACTCTCAATATTGTATTTACCCCTTTTTATACCCGTACTCAAAAAGAGTTAAGGGGTATATTGTATTTGTGGTAAAAGTGAATGTGTGTAACGCAGAGAAGGAACATTTTCCGACCCGATGTGATATCACACTGCTACAAGTGTATTTCAAAATTTTGCCACGCCCCCCTCCGCCTTCACAAAAGACGAAAATCTGTGGCATCCACAATTATGAAGATATGATAAAACTAAAAACGCAGTATCGTAGCAAATGACCATATCTACCAGATTGCCAAATCTGGTACAGATCCGGTCATTATTATAGCCAGAATGAAGAAATTAATTTTCAGTTGCTTCCCCCACCTCCTCTGGCGCTGCTGACGCTATTCATTCTCTGTCTCGCTCGCACACACTCTGCCCTGTGCAATGCGCGAGCGTCCCCTCGCTAAGGAGATGTAGAATATTTGTTCTATATGTATAGTCTACATTTTAGATGTAGATGTCGTTAACAAATGTAGCAAAAAAATGTAAAATGTAAAATATTTTAAAATTCTCACAAATTTATATACTGACTGAGTACGGGTATAAAAGTAGAGTCGCGACTAGAAGCGACTCACACGTTCCTTCTCGTTACTACAAGAATTATACACTAAAAGCTATTTTGAATGCGATAAACTGGTCGAAGATGGTTAAAGACAATACCCTACCTTCAATATCCTCAAAACAGTCCGACTACCACCCAAAATCATGAAAAACATATCATTGGGCATTTTAAGCTGAGCCCTATGGGGCCCAGCTCTTATGGAGTGGGTCCCGTCCAGTCTGGCGTTTGATTATTGAACAAAACTGTGACATAGGCATACTTTTTAATACTTTTCATATTAGAGTTAAAAATTCCTCTCAAAAGAATATTTCGACACGATAATGATTCGAAACACTTAAGAAAGCTGGCTAGGAATTGGTTTTGGCAAGTAGTTCAAGGGTTATTGGCTCAAATTCTATTAAAGCGTTGGCAGGCCTTACAGGCCATAAAGAAAACGAAATTGACCAAAAACTAAATATTATAGCTTGAGAAATATGTAAGTTTTGGTAATTTTTTCGATTTTTTTTTTTAAACTATGCTTTTGCTTCTAAAAAAAAATTCTAAAAAAGCAGATTTCATGTCTTAGGTCATGTAAAAAAAGGACATGGAATGCAAGTGCAATATTAATTCTAATGATACTATTCTAGGCTTTCTAACAAGGTATCACTTGTTCAATTTGGAATACTGGAAGTGTCTTAAAAACGGTCCTGAAAGTGGTGAGGTGCGGAATTTTATATTCATGACAGCTGTGGTCATACATTTAAGAGCTATTATTATTATTATTATTGAACTTATATACCAACATTTACTGAAATAACATATTTATATAATTTAATTTTTCTGGGTCCCACTCTCATTCTCTTTTCGTCCATCCCAACTATTAAAAGGTTTTCAAAAAAATGTTTCGATTTACGCAATAGGTGCGATTTTTAATTGCTTACCGCCACTAATGGCCTTAAGGGCGTGTGGAATTTGGTTCTAAATGCGAACAGAATACACGAAGAAGTGTTTCATTGTGTAGGAATACTTGTACTTAAAACTCATACTATTTCTGGTCATTCTTGACATGGTTAAACTTTCGTATAGGTAATGAGGTTCTTAAGTGTGGTTTGTCCAGGATTTAAGTGGCATATCAAATAACTTAATCATTACGTCAGAAATACAACCATATATATTTCTAAGGATTCCATATGTTTTGTCCGTCTGATTTATTTATTAAAAGTAAAACCTAAGTTAATTGCCCATGTTACACATTCTATGGAAATATTTTCAAAGGATAATTTTTGTAGTATATCAGTATTGAACTGTCTTTTAAATATAACTACATTTTGGCGTATCTGGGTTTAATCCTAGCCCATTGATTTTTTCGCATTGACGTTCATTTTTCTACTATTATTTCACATTAATTCTACTATCAAGACGACTAACAAACATTTAAGCGTCATCAGCATACTTATACATACAGCTGTTGTCATATAAATAGCACAAACCAAGACAGAATCTATCGATCAATCAATTTACATTCGATTTTATAAATTTTGATCACAGGCAAACAATTTATCATTATCATTTTTCTCTGTTGCTTTATGCTTAATTTTCGTTCGCGTGCTCCTTTTTTGCATGGTCACAGAAATAGCACATTTTGATAAAGCGGCAGATAATTTCGATTAAAAAGTTGTTTTCGCAGAATACTTGTTTTGATTTTCCATATTTCGGTAACGAATTGATATAATTTATAGAAAACGTGCTAAAATGGGTCGTGGAAAGCATTGCTCAGTTGAAAAAATGAAGATTATATTTACACTAAGTGAATCTGAAAAAAAACCGTCTGAAATAATGAAATGCTCCAGAAAGATGGTGTAGAACGCACTTAAATTAGCGAAAAAAAAAACAACTTATTTGAATGATAAAATAAATCGTAAGAAAATGGCAAGAAAACGGATTCTATGACGGATAGGCTCATAGTGCGGAAGAGCAAAGCGGACCCCTTTAAATCCTCTCGAAAGGGTTTGAAGGAAATTAATGATGAATGTGGTACGGATGTTTCAAGGAGACTAGTGGGTAGAAGACTGAACGAAGCTTCACTCTTTGGACGGCATCAGCAGGAAGAAACCACTCCTGTCAAAACGAAACATCACACAAAGATTGAGTTTCGCACGGACCGACCGGGATAAGAGTCTAAATTATTGGAAAAATGTGCTATGGAGCGATGAAACTAAGTTACATAAAGTAGGACCCGATGGCAAAACATTTGTTCGTCGTCCAGAAGCCCAAACTCGTAACCCCAGGAACACAATGAAGACCGTGAAGCACGGTGGCGGATGCATTATGTGTTGAGCTGCATTTTCCTGGCATGGTGGGGGTACGCTCTACCGATTCAATGGCATAATGGATCGTTTCATGTATGCGTATATTCTAAAAAATCAAATGGAACCATTTACATTTGTGAAAATGCGTGTGAAATGGATATTTCAACAAGATAACGACCCAAAGCACACATAATGCGTCGTTAAAAAGTGGTTGAAGGACGAATCCATCGAAGTTCTGGAGTGGCCGGCTCAAAGCCCTGACCTAAATCTAATAGAAAATCTATGGAATGATGTTAAAGTCATGATATTCAGAAAAAAATTTGACAATCTTAACGTCTGAACAGGTGTCCAAGAACCTTGGAACTCCATTCAGAAGAAGAGATGTCAGAAGCTTGTGGAAAGTATGGGCCGGAGATGTAACACCGTTATTGAAAGTCGTCGATTGGATATTCAACAAAATATTAAATTTGTCAAACAATTATAGCTTTTGAGCTTATTTTCTATGAATTATTGGCAACATTTTGAAATTGTGATATTTCTGTGACCACCCATATTTCGTTACTTTTATTGTATTTGTGTTTTTTTTTTTTTATACCCGTACTCAAAAAGAGTTAAGGGGTATATTGTATTTGTGGTAAAAGTGGATGTGTGTAACGCAGAGAAGGAAAATTTTCCGACCCCATAAAGTATATATATTCTGGATCAGTATCAATAGCCGAGTCGATAGAGCCATGTCTGTCTGTCCGTCCGTCCGTCCTTCTGTCTGTCTGTCTGTCTTGATGAGCGCCTAGATCTCAGAGACCTTAAGAGCTAGATCAACCAAATTTTGTTTCCAGACTCATGTGATATCACACTGTTACAAGTGTATTTCAAAATTTCGCACCGCCTCCTTTCGCCTTCACAAAGGACGAAAATCTGTGGCATCCACAATTTTAAACATACGATTAAACTAAAAACGCAGTATCGTAAAGAATGACCATATCTACCAGATTGCTAAATCTAGTACAGATCGGATCATTATTATGGCCAGAATGAAGAAATTAATTTTCAGTTGCTTCCCCCACCTCCTCTGGCGCTGCTGACGCTATTCATTCTCTGTCTCGCTCGCACACACTCTGCCCTGTGCAATGCGCGAGCAACCCCTATCGGAGGAGATAAAGAATCTAAATGGTAGATGTAGAATATCTGTTCTACATGTATAATCTACATTTTACATGTAGATGTAGTAGTACTGTTCGCTCACAACCATCCTGTTGATCAGGTTCTCGGCGTTCAGCGTGTTCCCGGCAATGCCGCTACGCTGTTCTTCAAACCTTGAGCAACCGAAAAGAATGTGCTCAGCGGTTTCTTCGACGCCACACGTCGGGCAGGTATCTTCGCTATCGTGCCCGAAACGATGGAGGTAGCTCCTAAAACAGCCGTGTCCACTTAGTAGCTGGGTAAGCCAAAAATTCACCTCTCCATGCTTCCGGTTTACCCACATAGCGATGTCCGGTATAAGACGGAATGTCCATCTGCCCTTCGTTGAGATAGCCCATTTGTTCAGGCTCCTTACCCTCGCTGCCGACTACGTCGAGATCTGTGGAGATTTCCTCTGCGAGGTCCGCCACTGGGAGCATACCTGCTAAGCCCAAGGCCGCGTCATCCGAGATAGTTCGGAAGCCGCAGCAGACCCGCAGAGCTCCAAGTCGGTGAGTTGCGTCAAGCCCTCTACAGTAGGACTTTGTCCTCGCCGCCTCTGCCCAGATTGGTGCTGCATACAACATTACCGATTTAAGAACAGACTGCAGAAGAAGTCGGCGGCCTTGCTTGGGTCCCCTCACGTTCAGGTCGGATGCCTTTTTGCAGACTGCCTGGAGGTGCTCGCGAAATGAGAGGGGAGTGTCCAGCATTACTCCGAGATATCGGATTGCTCTTGTGGATGTTATGTCGTCTGAGCCGACACGGACGGTCGCTACCTCAACTTTTTTGCGACTGGATATTAGGACCGCCCCGTCTTTTGCTCAGCCAGATTGAGGCCCACAGAGTTCAACCACTCCTGAATTTCTGCTACCGCTTGGTTACAGCGGGCGTCCACGTTGCCGAGATGCTTGGCTACCACCACCAGCGCGACGTCGTCTGCGAATCCTACTGTTTGGGCGTCACTTGGTAGTTGGAACTTAAGGATGGCGTCGTACATTACGTTCCATAGAGTTGGTCCCAGGCCCGAGCCTTGAGGAACGCCGCATGTCATCTGGTACTGCACTGTGCCGCCATCGGTGTTGTATAGCAGCATCCGACCTCTGAAATAGTCCTCAATGATGGCTACCAAGTAATCTGGGATTCCTAACCGGGTTAGGGCCCTAATGATGACGTCCCACCTCGCCGAGTTGAAGGCGTTCTTTACGTCGAGAGTGACCACGAGACAGTACTTCTTCCGTCCTCCAAGCCACCTGGTTCCCTCAATAGCTTTTGCCGCTATGTCCTAGACTATGCGGATCGCGTCCGTCGTCGATCTTGCCTTCCTAAAGCCAAACTGCATCGGAGACAGGTCACCTGCCTCTACGACGGCTTCCTGGAGCTTCCTGCAAATGCATCGCTCCAGCGCTTTGCCCACGGTGTCTATCAGGCAGATGGGCCTATAGGATACGAGAGGGTTCTTCAGGGGCCTTGTGAGGTTTTGGCAACAGGACAAGCTTCTGTTGCTTCCATGGGAAGACTCCACATGTTGAAAACATGCGCGAAAGCCGATGGGGTTTCTGCTGCCACCTCCAAAATCTCGCTTGCCGTTATGTCGGTCCATCCGATGTGGCGATACGATGCTCGTGCCGGGCTGACAGTCGGGGCGACAGTGGGAAACAGACATTCGACGATTTCTTTCATCCTGGCAGGATCGGCCTTTGCCGCGCTTAGCTTTTTCACTATGACTTTGTATGCGAGACCCCAGGGGTCATTTTCCGCAGAGTCACAGAGTTCTAGGAAGCAATTTCTCTTGCTGTCTCTGATGGACCTTTTGAGTACTCGGCGTTTCGCGGCGTATTCCGGCGATGTAACGTATGTATGCAGGCAGATCTAGAATTCTTCAGAACATGTGTGCACACATACAGTCTTGGTTGAGAGAGCGCTCTAGAGCCAGCCGCTCTCTCTCGTATGCTGAATACATATGAGAGAGCGGCTGGTCTAGAGCGACTGGCTCTAGAGTGCTGTCTCAACTAAATTTCAAAAAAGCCTGGAGCCAGCTCTAGAGCCAGCCTGAAAAATTCGTTTGCAATATTTTTGTATGGCGTTATTTATCTTATAGTTATTTATCTTATCTCTGTTAAAAATGCCAGAGGCCTTTTTGTATAAGCTGGCACTAACGCGTGGGTATAATAGCAATAAATGTTGCGCTTAAAAGTACAAAGAGTAAACAAATTGTTCTTCTCTCTCTCGCTATGGTATAGCTCGATTAAATTTCTCCGTTCTTGCTATAAAATTACCTATGTATCTCGATGCAGGATACGCTTTATACAGGACCCTAAACAGTTTTACAGCTTCGTAAACAGTAACGGAGAACGTCAGCACACCCATTTTAGCAAACAACCTATTCTGATAAAAGCTATTCTTGTCAGTATTCTATTCAGTTTACAACAAAAATTTTAATTTCGCACTTGCTACATCTCCGCAAATTCCCTATATCTCCAGCTCAGCACGGATATAAGGCGACGATCTACAACCACAAATTTACTAGAGTGTACCTCTTTTATCATTAAAGGCTTCCAATGTAACTTGCAGACCGATGTTATTTACACTGATTTTAGTAAAGCATTCGACTCTGTAAACCACTCCCTTCCAGCACAAAAACCTGAGCTGTTAGGGTTTCCGCCCAATCTTTTGAGATGGATTTCTGGCTACCTTTATTCTAGGTCTCAAAGAGTCCCCTTAAAAAACTCCTTCTAGACCCAGAGTTAAAGTGAGCAACGGAATACCTATTTGGTAAACCAAGGAGGCTTCACAGATCTAATCGGACAAGAAAGTGGGACACAAGAATCATAAAGTGTGTCAGGTACATTTTAACATTCATAACGTCAGTGCAAAAGAACAAAGCGGACCAATCAAAATCCCTAATGAAAAAATTTTGCGGAACAAATGGTTTCCAAATTGAGCCGGGGAGACACTTATCTTAAAGGAAACAATCTCCCTGGCATAAGAAAAGTTAAATTTCTCAACATTTATGCCGACGGCTTTTATTTTTCTTTATATAATAGACAAAAGCTTGTCGCGTTGGCGGGACTCCCACCAGTGGGTTTGGTACCACAGGCCTGGCACCTGAGATGGCAACCCGGTTGTCCTGAACGTCTGTTTACTGGTGGGATCGACCTGGACGGAATAGATAAATAAATTGTTGCGGACTCTACGGACACGGACTCTACAGACGTTTATGGCAGCATGCTCGCCGAGGTGATCAATTCGGCTCCCGAATCTGCACGACCAACAGCTGTCGTATCCCTTGGAGTGGCAGACTAAATTAGCTGGGTAGAGAGTGATAGAACAGCGTTGACAAGAGAGCGGACTAAATGTAGTTTAAGCTTACTTACGGAAAGCAAACGACAATAAACACACGACTAACCGACGCAAAAAATTAATAAATAATTATGTTTATTACACAAATTAACACCGCGATTCAGGATAGGTTTTAGATTTTAACTTAATTAGAAAGTATTGAATTAGGGTTTATTTTAAAAAACACCAACTGTTAATAAAACAAAAGAAAAGATGCGGAGCGAAAAAGAAACACGTCTGGTCACTACGAAAGAGAACATGGTCACGATTGATTAGCCTATTTTGTCTGTTCTTAGAGATACATTGCTACATACATATACAAAAAAGCTGAGTACCAGTTATCTTAATGTCGACTAAAACGTTCCGACTAGTTTTTATTTTGTGTTTATATTATGTACTTTGACTTTCAACTTATTTCTAAAGTAATTTGTGTGTGAAACAAATTAAAGGTTCCATTAAGTAAGCAAGTTACTTGTTCACGGGAACCGCTTTATTCACAGCCCCTACTTGGTTCGGAGAAACCATTTGGCGCGTCCGTTCTTTTTCGTAAGACTCAAAACTTTGACTGTGAACTTTCCGGAAAAGGCAGCAATAGTAAATCAACTTTAGACAATCCGGCTGTATTGGAACAGCAACTAGAAGCCCTGGCGTATCACAAACTTCAAATGGAAAAGAAAGGCCTCTTAGGACTACAAATGCAATCGACAAAATCTCCCACAAGTATTCCAAAGTTGTCATCTAACTCCTTGGGCAACAGCATTATCTACAGCAACTTAAAAATGCCGTCTGATAGTACACAAACAGAAAATAAACCGTTAACATTTGGGTGCCCGTCTTCTGAAACCGCCACACTTTACTCCAATGTGAATTCAAAAGGTAAAAGATACTTTCCTAAATAGAAGAATGATATTACTTACTGAATTTAACATTTTAGATGCAAACACTAATGCCAGTATGTCATCGCTGCTTTCCTTACCTAGAATGATTTCCGTCTGTACTAACTCATTGTCAGAGAAGGAAAGAGAAGAAGATATGCCGCCACCTCCTAGCCCTGTAAGTGCTGTTAGCTCTTCCTATAGCGAGCTACGACGTGCCACCAATTTGTTCAACAAGCCAATGGATTTGGTGGAAAATGATTTAAAACTTCTGCCACCGCACAAAGCATGTATCAATGCTACAAACAACTGTTCAAGTCAATATTCGATGCAACATAACGCAATGATTAAGGTAAATGTATAAATAAAAATTTCACGATGGCCTGGCAGAGACCTGGTCGTTTCAAAAACGACATATCTCCGATCGGCTTAGCGTCATATTTCCGCTCGGAAATATGGCCTTTCCGAACGTCATTATGGAAATGTGTCGTTTCAGAACGTCCTATCTCCGCGCGGATATACACTTATGTTTTTGAATGTTTGCCTGCCAATTGTTTATATTTTTAAAGATTACAGTTTTGCCAAACATTTAAATCAAAAATGAAAATTGAGAGCAGCCTTTATTCAATTCTAAGCTTAAGGGGTAACGCCACTGTAACTCAACTTTTTTCGGCGTTTTTTGTGAGTGTTTTTTTTTTCATGGAAGGGATGGACAGAGATGAACAATTTTTGGATATGTTATTAATCATATATTTAACTACAACAAAATATTTTTTTTATAAAAAAAAAATCCAAAATGGCGGCCCTAGAGCCATTCTCCTGCGACGTGTTACACTAGAGAAACACGTACGGAATTTTAAAAATGACAATTTTTGTGGAATTGACGGAGTTTTTAAAAAATTTTCTCTATTTCGGCCTAAAAAAAGGCAGTTATATGTTAATTAAAAATCTCCTAATTAAGTTATCTTAAATTCCGTACGTGTTTCCCTGCGGAATGGTATTCTAAAGATGTAGTCAAAAATTAAAATGAAAATATTGAAAATTGTTTGATTTATGCTGCGTGCCGATTTCAAAAACCGTGTTTCGAGAAAAACGCGTTCAAAGTTTTGATATGTGATATAGGTATGAAATAATGATAAATTCGGCCATTAAAAAATAGTTATCGTTGATCTGCAATCCCAGGACTATAAAGAGTCCCTTTCACGTCCAAATATTCGCCCTCCATGTCATTCCTGGACGATTTCGTACTTGAGCGCGCCTCTTTGGCCGCATCAGTCAGAGATCGCTCTGCGTGCTGGCTGCGTTTTGCATCCAATTCCTGGCCAAAGTTGTAGGCCTAGATACCAATATCAATGTCAAGAACCTTCATAATGTGGAGGAAACTCGTTAAACCATCGTTGAAGGTGGATACAGCGATATAAGTTGATATATCAAAGAAATGTCTATTTAGCACGTGTTAACAAGTCACAAACACGTAAACTAACGTATTTTCCCTCAAAAATGCTTCAGAAGGATCAGAAATACTCATTAACTATATCTATTGATGCCTAAGTGAAAGTTAGAAGCCCAAAATCTAAGTTATCGAGAGCAGGTATCGGCTCGACCCAGGTAGTCCTTCCGAGGCGGCCAGAGGCGCTCGGTACAAAAACTTGGAAATGTTGGGGGAAAAATATGGTTTCAGGGATAAAAATTTTTCTATCGTATTCTAGAGGGTTGAAAGTATTTTTTAAGCCAAAAAAAAATTTACATTTTTCCATAAATTTACAGTGGCGTTACCCCTTAACTTGGTTCTGGATGGGCATTTTTGGTGTGGTCAAAATAATACACTGGAGTACAGGAGGAGGATTTGATCAGGATTTGGTCAAAGGATTGTTGGTTTTTATTGACTCCTTGCATATAAAGGTACATGGGAGTTTAAAAATGTCCTTATATGGGGCGAAAAAAGCATTGTCCAGCTAAAGAAATTAAGATTGCATTGAATCTTAAAAAATAAGGGAAGCCTTCGGGAAATTGCAAAATATAAGCTCGGTATATTTGGATCAAAATGACTTAAATTTATTATTTCTTACTGAAAATCGAAGACAGAAGAAGAAAACTTCACAAACAACGGGCCGGGTGCCCATCGTCAGTCTTCCAAAAAAATGCTTCGCTAATGTCTTAGAAGGCCATTTGCGCTCAAATGTGCAATGAAATATCATCTCAGACTGGACCTCGTAGACGTCAATATTCAGACTTACCCGGACGTATAGTCCGGAAAGTTCAATTACTTCGAGAACAAAATTTGAAGATGAATCAAAAATTTTTCGAAAATAATTTTGCATGCTCTGGTCCAGATGGGTTAAAAAAGTGAAATTATATATTATGGAGCGACAAAACAAAACCAAATATTTTTGGTAATGACTCCAGGAGATATGTACGATGCCCCAAAGGCAAAGAATTCGACTTCCAGTACACAAAAAAATGTTTAAGCATTGAGGCGTTTGCCTTATGGTCTGGGGCTGTATTTTTTTGGCATGGCGTTGAGACGATAGATCGTAAAACTGATCATAAGCCCAATTTCAGACAATAAAAACATTTTGACTGGCATTATGCATCCATGTGCTAAGGAAATGTTATTCAGTTAACTACATCTACATCTAAAATGTAGATTATACATGTAGAACAAATATTCTACATATTCTACCATTTAGATTCTACATCTCCTCCGCGAGGGGACGCTCGCGCTCTGCACATGGCAGAGTGTGTGCGAGCGAGAAAGAGAATGAATAGCGTCAGCAGCGCCAGAGGATGTGGGGGAAGCAACTGAAGATTATTTTCTTCATTTTGGCTATAATAATGATCCGATCTGATTCAGAGACGGCAATACGATAGATATGGTCATTCTCTATGATACTGCGTTTTTAGTTTTATCATATCTTAAAAATTGTGGCTGCCACAGATTTTCGTCTTTTGTGGGGCCAAAATACACTTGTAACTGTGTGATATTACATGAGTCTGCTCTAGCTTTTATAGTCTCTCAGATCTATGCGCTCATCGGGACGGACAGACGGACAGACAGACATAGCTCTATCGACTCGGCTATTGATGCTGATCAAGAATATATATACTGTATGGGGTCATTACGCCTCAGTTTACTTTCAGTTAAAATTGTATTCACAGCAACTATAACAATTTTGAAAATAAAAGTTTTTAAAACTTAAAACTTTTTCTTTAAGTAAAAAATTTCCCAAAAATTGCGCTTGTTGGACTTTGGAACTTTTAACCATCAATCTCCATTGGCACAACTTTATTTTCCAACTTCATTCGCGCATCTTCCTCAACTATCTCCATTGGCTGAACTTCATTTTCCACACCCTGTATCTTGGCTGCGATTACCATCTTCATCTCTACGTCCTCTTGATCTTCATCTGCCGCCTCCTGTATCATTTTAAGATGCGGACACACTATGGCACAATACCTAAAACGCTTGCCAATCAGCTGATAGGAGAGGCTGCAAAAGGGATCCTTGCAGCCGTGGTTGTTCTTCACCGAAATATCAAAGTACTGCAACTGCCACTGTTGCACTTCTTTAGAGTTTTTAAAGACCTTACGATCCTTGTCGTTGTTCCGCGAGAGATTGGGTCATAATAATATGCATGGTAGCAGCAGAACGGCCAATCGACGCACACAATTTGTGCAGAGAAAGATATATTTATTCATCATGTTCCCATGCACGATTCTGTTCAGGGCAGCTGCTCTGTTGACAGTGCACAGTTAACAATCGGTTGACCGGCGTGCTAACAGAGGACGGTTATCACGCTCGCTCTCTCGTGCCTTCGTTCTCGCGATGGTCAGTCACGATCGAACAGTCTCTCGACACCTACGAGCCAGATTACACGCGTATCACCCCCCGCGGTACTACTAAAACCCATATACACGCCTATTTAAATTTACGCCCCCGACTACTTTTCTTTGGGACTCTTTGGGAACCTTCACCATCCACCCCACAAACATTGGTCCATTGAGCCGGATCTTCCCCTTCCCTATAAGAAGGAGTCCAATCAGCAAGCATCGGTGGATTACGTTTCGAAGATAAGTACGACTTTTGCCACAAATCGCCTCCATTCGCGGTTGTGTTCCTAAATTCCTCTGTCCGAGTTCCGTGATATATGTATATATATCCTTATATACATATATCTTCATACAGTGCTATCCAGTGTCTGTGTTCCCTTCTATTTCGACACCACATATTATCGGCGATTCCGGCCGTTCTCCGTTCCTGCACCTCCAACTAACAGTGCTACGGTAGTTCTGCAGTTCCTTGTGTATGTCCATTACTCGCAGACAAATTAAAAAATTTATTAACAAAAGTTGTGTGTACGCACATTCCAGCCCATGAGAGCGGCTTGCGTACATACACACACACCGACATCCATACATATATTCCAAGTGCATTCCATGCACGATACCCCAATCAAATTCTACAGTGTCACACCTGCCGAGGCAGAACAATAAATCAATTTCAATTTAAACCAATTTGCAAATTGTGTTTCGGTCTTTCGTTGTTGTTTTTTTCCGTGCATTAGAGGTGGCCTAATCCAAAAACTATCGGCATCATTTCCTTGCGTCCATCCGAATAGGACAATTAAATAAATTAATTAATTGATCAAGTAGATCAATAATTAAATTAATAAATCCGAGTCTGACAATTTCCAAACTTTTTCCGCAAGCCCAAAAAATTTAATTTTGATAAAAAATCATTGTTTATTTGTGTGGTGTCCGTGTCTCTTCCGTCCGCCTTCCATCCGCCTTCCATCCGCCAATAACCCAGTTCTGCGCACGATTGCGTCCAAGGGGTAAACGGAGGATCAGCGCACTAACAATATTTACAAAATATTGCCACAACCAGTGTGACCGTTCCTCTCCTCAGCTCGGCTCAATATAAGGTCACTCATTTTTTGGGATCTCTCACCTTCAGGCGAGTCGATCGAATTATTGCATTCCAGCTAGCTCGAGGCCTTTTTTTTTCTGCCAGCCGTCCGTAATCTACTATATAAAAATAAGTCGGGTTTCCTTACTGACGCCATCACTCCAGAACGCACGAACCGATTTCCACGGTTTAGCATTCGTTGGAAAGGTCTCGGGCTTCGTGCGGTTGTAGCAAAGAAAATTCACGAAAAATTTCAACAGAAAAGCGGGAAAATGTATTTGTATTATCTACTATATACTACAATACAGCGCCATCTCTGATACATAGCATGTACTACAAACCAATATTTTAAGTAGGCGCCGGTGCGTGATACATTGTTTGACAGCTACTCATTGTTCTCTGCTCAGTTAATTTCATGTGACAAACCGGTATTGTGCTCACTGTAAAAACGAAATTAAAAAAAAAGTTTCCTCACATTTCAATTGGAAACCACCAAATCAATCACGTGTATTGTGAAAATTTGTATTCAATTTCAACAGCAGGCATTTGTCTTTAAGGTGGTAAGTTGAACTGTGTAAATTATGTGGATCGTGCTTTTGAGGTTAAATTCACCACTCTGTCCACAGTCCCAAATGCCTAAAGAACGACGTGCGAACATCGGCCGCCGCACAAGACATGCAAGTCAGCAACAAGTGTATTCACAGAACTTAAGCGAAGATAGACAAAATATAATAAGAGAAAATTCCCGATTGAGACAGCGCGTGAGGACAAGAAGATCATCATACAATCGCTTGGCATTCCAATATGATCCCACTGCGAACTACAGTGATGATGAAAATTTAGATATTGGACCAATGACGACTATATGCCGATATAAGATATAAGTCATAAGAGCGGATTGTACCCCAACAGGTGAACATTTGCGAAGATTCAATGCACCCACCGTTAATGATGTTGCTGCAATTATTGTTGGCGATCAAACTAAATCGCGAGACATTGTCGTTCAGCGAAGAAGCAATATCATGCATCGTGGCTACAGGTGTTTCCATGATGCACTAGGTCGCATGTATACTGTTCATCCTAGAAATGATGAATGTTTTTATTTGCGACTGCTGTTGGTAAATGTACGTGGACCAAAATCATTCGCGCATTTGAAAACTGCGAATGGCCACCAATGCCAAACATATAGAGAAGCATGTCAACTATTGGGTTTGCTGGAGAACGATTCTCATTGGGATTTAACACTTGCGGATTCAGTTGTTTCATCAAATGCGTACCAAATACGAACGCTGTTCGCAATTATCATCACCACATGTTTTCCTTCACAACCAATTCAGTTATGGAACAAATACAAAGGCGACATATGTGAAGATATCTTGCATCGCTTGCGCATTCAAACGAATAATCCTGACATCCAAATAACCGATGAAATCTATAATGAAGGATTGATTCTGATTGAGGATCAATGCTTGACTATTGCAAACAAGCTACTGATTGAAGTAGGAATGATTGCGCCAAATCGATCGATGCACGATGCATTCAACCAAGAATTAAATCGAGAGCTGCAATACAATGTTGATACATTGCAGGAATTCGTTCGAAATAATGTGCCTTTGCTGAATGAACAGCAAAAGCAAGTATACGAAACATTAATGCAAGCGGTGGACAATAATACTGGTGGTCTATTCTTCCTGGACGCACCTGGAGGAACAGGGAAAACATTTGTCATTTCATTGATTTTGGCCACTATTCGATCAAGATGTGACATAGCTTTGGCGTTAGCATCATCCGGAATTGCGGAGACTCTTCTAGATGGCGGTCGTACTGCACATTCTGCGCTTAGGTTGCCACTCAATTTAAACACAATTGATACTCCAACATGCAATATTTCCGGATCCAGTGCAATGGGAAAATTGTTGATGCAATGCAAGCTCATTGTTTGGGAATAGTGCACAATGGCACATAAGAAATCACTTGAAGCACTTAATTTCACACTGAAGGATCTTCGGCGAAATAACAACATCTTTGGCGGCTTGATGATATTGGCAGGCGATTTCAGGCAGACGTTGCCAGTAATTCCCCGTGGAACGCCTGCAGATGAATTGAATGCTTGCCTGAAGGCATCACCTTTATGGAATAACGTAAAAACATTATCGCTAACCACTAATATGAGAGTTCAACTTCAAAATGATCAAAGTGCTGCACAATTTTCCAAACAATTGTTAGCTGTTGGAAATGGAAAAGTCCCAGTTGATGCGACATCTTGATTAATTACTCTTACAAACGACTTTTGCCGACTTTTGGGAAACCATCCGCTTTGTTTGTGTTAACGTCAGACCAAAAAACAAAATATGTGGTTTACCAAAGAGCACTTCAATGAAACGGATAGTTTGCGAACACGCATAACGCTTCGATTCAGTATTTACTTTGGATTCACTTTCATTTACTTAGAGAAGTTCAACTAAATAACATTTCATTTTTGTAATCGAAATGAATTCATTACTGTTTTGATCACCTACATTTTTAATCACCAAACGAAATGTTACATAAAACGAAGCACCTGGTGGCGAAACGGAGTTCGCCGGGTTTGCAGTTGGGTTATATTTCCGAAAGAATCTTGGGTTCCTGACGGTTACACACATCCACTTTTACCACAATACAATATACCCCTTAACTCTATTTGAGTACGGGTATAAAAGGGATATGTCAGATACAACCTTAAGATTACTAATACTATGAGAAAAGGAAGAATTTTGACACGCTTTGAGTATTTGGCCTTGTAGAATTGCTGAACTTATTATTTTGACCACCCCTTATTTATGTTTTTTATATAATCGATCACAAACTTTATATTTAAGCGAAAATGATTATGTTGAATATATTTATAATCTACTGTAGTAAACTAAAAGTTAATTGGTTTTTTCCTATATGTTTGATCAAAAAGTTTTACGAGACGTGAACGAAATCTCATAAGCGTGTAATTATTATTTTAACTAGTAGTGTACGTCGTTTTAAAAACGACATTTTTCCGCGCGGACATATGACATTGAACTCCGCGGAGATGTGACGTCGATCTTCGCACAGTGGTATCAGCCGAAAAAGAGTGTGAAAAAGCAGTGCTGCCAAACCTTTTATTCCTGTGAAATCTACCTATTTTGAAGACCAACTGCGGAAAAATTTGGGAATTGCTGGAAGCGGGAATTCTGGATTTTTAGAAAACTTTTCCGACCCCATAAAGTATATAATTTCTTGATCAGCATCGATAGCCTAGTATCTGTCCGTCTGTCTGGCCGAATCTGGAAGTCTGCCAGTGCAGACTAAATCGGCATAGAAACACAATTACAAACTTTTTCAGATGTAAAAACTAGGGAGCAAGAGAGAGGTGAAAGAAGCGCCTTGCCGTCAAAAACAACAAGCCTTGCATGGAGATCGAAGGTCAACTGAAGCTTGACATATTCTAAAGACGTATATATCAAATTTTAAACGATAACGAAACGGATATACATACATATATGGTTTTGCGCGACGCAACGCGACGCATCGCGCCGATTTCAGCTTGCTTTTGTTTTTCTTATACCTGCGGCAGATCTGTTTTTGCTGTTTTTTGAGCGAGGTTGCGTCACAAATCGCTATATACGAACCTGTTGCGCAAACCGGCGCAAATAAGGACTCATAAACATACGTAGATTAAGATAGAACAAAAACAAAAATCTCAAGGGTAGTTTCAAATAGTACTTATTAATATAGTAATGTATGATATCAAAATTAAAGAACACCCCCAAAAAATAGATAGTTTGAAAAATTAAATTTTCTATAACAGTCTTTCCAACCATCCATTTTTCGTATTGAACAATATTTTCACCTAAAAATAGAGACCAAAACAATAATCATACATGCCATAGTTTACTTTTACCCGAAAGATGCAGTATCTGCATACAAATTTAGTAAACCCTATCAGATGCAAGTTATCCAAAGCGCTCACTCAGAAATTGACTTTTGTCGCCTTTTTTGGGGTAAAGCCCCACTGTGAGACGCTGTACTTAGACTACACTACGACACGATTTTTCCTCAAGGAACCAACCCAACTTTTTCTGAACGATTTGAAGCTTAGAAATTGTTTGATGATATATTTTTTTTGTATGAAAGCACTTTTTTTTTAACGAATTTTCGAAAAAATGTTATTTAAAATCTTTTTTCATAACTCATAACTTAAGTATCTTACATTTGTTTGTAATGAATTTTGCCATTCTGAAAACCTAACCTAACCTATAAATTAAACCCGAGCGTTTTGTGTTTTTAGCTTACTGTTCGGGAAATATAAAGCATTCAAATGCAAGAATAATGATTTTTGTGCGGTATTTTTTAGAAAATAAAAATTAAAAAAATACCTTTTAGAAGATTTTAACTGTCAACAACTTTTAATGCCAAGGGAACACGTTAATACCCTCTTGCACACTGAGCCCATCCCGGAGGAATGGTGGGAATTTTTGAAATATGTGAAACTCCGATTTACACTGCGACCATCCACCATCCCCCATCCATGAGAAACAGCTGGTGCTCATAATTGCGTGCGGAAATTTGTTTACGTCTTTAATTAAAATGAATATTAATAATATTGCAATGGTTGTAAATGTGATTCAACAGCTAAACATATTCTTGACCAAACTAATCATGTTGCTGCACATGGATGATGAGGATGAGGAGGAGAAATCAGAATGGTTATTTGTTTTGAAAACACTGAAGCGTGGTCATTTGTGTCAATGTTTTAAATACAAATATATATGCTATGTCTTTCGGTTCCGGACATTTTGGGACAAAGCTGTAGCCATAAACAACGATGCACTTTTTAATGAGAATTTTATATCGCCATAGCATTGTATACTTTGGGCTGTTTTTCTGAGTACAGAATAGTCGGAGGGCTGTTAGCCAACAGCGTGTGCATTTTCCTGCATGAGTTTTACAAAACTCTCCTCATAAACAAATTCCCAGAGGATAGTCCAAAATCTATCTCACTTCTGAGTTTTCGTGCCTAAGAATATTTTGACAACAGATGTTTTGTTGTTGTTTTTTTTTCTATTTTCCTGTCTGTCATTGTTTACATTTTCGTAGTGAATTCCGATTTTTCGTTGTGAATGTCTATTACTTATGGTTGCATTTGACAATTATCGAAAAAATACCGCACGGAAAGTGCGAATAAGGAACATCCCAGATGGATAGTGGAATAACTGGGAAATTTTCGGAACGGCAAAACTTTCCGGCCCATCCCAGAAATGGATGGGGGATGGTGGATGGTCGCCAGTGTGAAAAGGCTATTATGTACCAAAATTATAAGCCCTTTTCCTTTGATTTTGGCAGTCCCCTTACAAAAGGTATTTTTTGTTCATTTATTTTAATTTGTTAGGTTTGGGGAACGAATTTTAGCTCCAACGTTTCTTCATTGATTTTATTGAGCAAAACCTTGGCCGACGCCTCGACTTTTCCTAAGTTTTTAAAGTCATTTAAGCAGGCTCCGGTTTTCACATTCACTTTGCGATTTACTTTTCAGCAAAAAGTCATACTTATCATTTCGAGGCGCTCTGGAATCCACTTTTATAAAATCATTACTTCTGTACTGTTAAGCGCTAAATTTACTGCTGTTATACCCACGCGCTAGTGCCAGCTCAGTACGAAAAGGCCTCCGTGTATGCTAACAGAGATTTATCGATAGCAAAATCGGTCTGCCGCAGCTGTTCGGAGCAATTCACTTTTTGTTGTTTTTGCTCTGACCAATTTTGCAGATCCAATTTTGAGGTTGTCTTAAAATAAAATATAATTTTTTCCTTCTGCAATTAAGATTTGTTTAGATGTATAAAAAGCCGTTTACTTTTCATTTCGGCGAGGAATTTTTTGCCGTCTTGAAAACGGAAAAGTCTTGAATTTCACGTGTGCGGGAGCGCCTGACTTTCGTTTTCGAAAAGTAAATCACATTTTTTTGGTGAAAGTGAAAACTGGAGCCTGTCTGAATATTATCGTAAAAAATACCGAACAAAAATCATAATTTTTGCATTTGAAAGCTCAATATATCCCAGACGTTAAGCTGAAATCACTAAGTGTTTGGAAAGATATTTGATGTTATGCTATGAGAAAAAAAGAAGCGCTACATGTGAAAAAAGCTTAAACAAAAAAAAGGAGTTTTCAAAAATTCTTAAAAAAATTGGATGGAAATGGAAAATATAACCATAATTCTTTAAAAAAAATGTTAAGCCCCAAAGCCCCAAATCGACCAGAAAAAGTCGGCTTGGATCCTTCAGGGAAAAAAGTTCGATTTTGTCGAGCAGTGCTATTGAAGCGACACATAACCGCCAGCATATAATTTTTTTAGTCGGGAACGACCCTGACTCCTGTAAAAAATATTGGCGCGAAAAAAGGAAACCACGGCAGCTCTGTCATAAACGAAACCACGGTGGGGGGTCATGAATGGTTTGGGCTAGATTTGGGTATGCTGGGACAAAGACGACTTCTATTTTTCGTACGTTCGCGACCGCATGTTTTTTGCAATTATTATGAAAACTTAAACTCGATGAACCATTTTGTTTTATACTAATAAGAGCAAATGCAGAAATTTATGTAGAGTTGTTAGAAACAACACCCATTGAATTTTGCAGGGTACCTTTACGGGGATGAGTAGATTTTCAAGCAAACATCAATGCAAAAACCGGATTAATACAAATTTGACTAAAAACAAAAGAAAAAGAGAAGGAACGTGAGTCGCTTCTAGTCGCGACTCTACTTTTATACCCGTACTCAGTCAGTATATAAATTTATGAGATTATGATTGAAATAAAAAAAAAAATTTTTAATATTTTACATTTTACATTTTTTTGGTACATCTGTTAACTACATCTTAAATGTAGATTATACATCTAGAACAAATATTCTACATCTACCATTTAGATTCTACATCTCTCCGCAAGAGGGCGCTCGCGTATTGCACAGGGCAGAGTGTGTGCCAGCGAGAAAGAGAATGAGTAGCGTCCAAAAGAGTTAATGGGTATACAGTATTTGTGGTAAAAGTGGATGTGTGTAACGCAGAGAAGGAAAATTTTCCGACCCCATAAAGTATATATATTCTTGATCAGTATCAATAGCCGAGTCGATAGAGCCATGTCTATCTGTCCGTCCGTCTGTCTGTCTGTCTTGATTGAGCGCCTAGATCTCAGAGACTATAAGAGCTAGAGCAACCAAATTTTGTTTCGAGACTACAAGTGTATTTCAAAATTTCAAATTCGCCCGCCCCCTTCCGCCCTCACAAAGGACGAAAATCTGTGGCATCCACAATTTTAAAGATACGATAAAACTAAAAGCGCAGTATCGTAAAGAATGACCATATCTACCAGATTGCCAAAGCTAGTACAGATCGGATCATTATTATAGCCAGAATGAAGAAATTCATTTTCAGTTGCTTCCCCACCTCCTCTGGCGCTGCTGACGCTACTTATTCTCTTCTCGCTCGCACACACTCTGCCCTGTGCAGTGCGCGACCGTTGCGGATAAGATGTACAATCTGTATTACATACGCAATGTAGAATATACATTTTAGATGTATAATCGACATTGTAAATGTAGATGTACATAGATAACAGATGTAGCAAAAAAAAAATGTATAACGTAAAATATTTTAAAATTCTCACAAATTTATATACTGACTGAGTACGGGTATAAAATTAGAGTCGAGTCCAAAAGCAACTCACACGTTCCTTCTCGTTTTTTCATCATTTTGGGTGGAAACCATTCTGTGAATGCCGAACATATTATTTTGAGCCCATCTTGCCATATAATACAACTTTACTATTATCAGTAAACAAAATTTTGTCAAAAAGAGTTAAGGGGTATACTGTATTTGTGGTAAAAGTGGATGTGTGTAACGCAGAGAAGGAAAATTTTCCGACCCCATAAAGTATATATATTCTTGATCAGTATCAATAGCCGAGTCGATAGAGCCATGTCTGTCTGTCCGTCCGTCTGTCTGTCTGTCTGTCTGTCTGTCCGTCTTGATGAGCGCCTAGATCTCAGAGACTATAAAAGCTAGAGCAACCAAATTTTGTTTCCAGACTCATGTGATATCACACTGTTACAAGTGTATTTCAGAATTTCGCCCCGCCCCCTTCCGCCTTCACAAAAGACGAAAATCTGTGGCAGCCACAATTTTGAAGATACGATAAAACTAAAAACGCAGTATCGTAGAGAATGACCATATCTATTAGATTGCCGAATCTGAATCAGATCGGATCATTATTATAGCCAGAATATAGAAATTTTCAGTTGCTTCCCCACCTCCTCTGGCGCTGCTGTCGATATTCATTCTCTGTCTCGCTCGCACACACTCTGCCCTGTGCAATGCGCGAGCAACCCCTAGCGGAGGAGATGTAGAATCTAAATGGTATATGTAGAATATTTGTTCTAGATGTATAATCTACATTTTACATGTACATGTAGTTAACAAATGTAGCAAAAAATGTAAAATGTAAAATTAAAAATTTTTTTTTAATTTCAATCATAAGCTCATAAATTTATATACTGACTGAGTACGGGTATAAAAGTAGAGTCGCGACTAGAAGCGACTCACGTTCCTTCTCGTTCCAAACTGTTGTCGTGCACCCATGTACTCTCAGACCCAAACGCGGAGCTTTCTGGTACTTCTTGCATACAAATAATGTGTAACGTCTACAAACTGTCAAATGACTTGCAGGGCGATTTAAAATTTGTTTCATCATTTTTGAGGATATTGAAATTATGGTCTTGCCTTCGACCATCGCCGAACATCCTCCAAAAGAGAAGTTTTTTGAATACAAAATCTATGTTCTGTTTAGTTCTTATGATTAATTGGATTAAATACAATAGTGAGAGTGCATATAACTTAGTTTTCAATTTTATTATAACTCCTGCCTTAAGTTTTTAGTCTAACTCTTACGTCTCCTCTTCTGGACCGAGCAATGATTTCTTCAACGGTCTACAGCTACAGCTACAGCGAGACTTCGTGTGTCTTCGGCAATGCGACTTCGACTCTTGCGGTCGAGCTTGATACCCAAAGCGAGAACAACAATGAGATCACTTGTGTTCAGCCGTCGAAAATGCAAGACCACGCTACGCAGCTTTTTGATTTTACACTGCGCAAAAACATGTTCAACGTAATACGGGAAAACAATTAATGCGCGCCTAGAATTTTTCTCCAGTTTTAAAAGGAATTAAATTTCAATACGTAACATTTTTATTTTATTTAATTTCAACTTTTCTTTCACCCGCAACAGTTCAACTTTTGCTACAAATCGTGTTTTGCAGTGCAGCCGCAGCTCTGCTCTTCGGGTTTTTTTACTCACACAAGCGCACTAAAAAAACATGTCAGAGTGTGTGTGCCGAGCCCTGGTCTAAAGTCATGAAAAACAAGAAGATGGATTGCAAACGAACCCGAGTTTCTGTCAGTTTTTAATGCTTACATTCCGGGCTTTCCCTAAAGGTATTAGTTGTTCAATTTGGAAGATTAGGAATATTTTAAAAAGAGTTTTGAAAGTAATGAGGTGGCAGGAAAAAATAAAATACAAATAAAAACGAGAAGGAAGTCGCTTCTAGTCGCGACTCTACTTTTATACCCGTACTCAGTCAGTATATAAATTTATGAGCTTATGATTGAAATTAAAAAAAAAAATTTTTAATTTTATATTTTAAATTTTTTTGCTACATTTGTTAACTACATCTACATGTAAAATGTAGATAATACATCTAGAACAGATATTCTACATCTACCATTTAGATTCTTTATCTCCTCCGATAGGGGTTGCTCGCGCATTGCACAGGGCAGAGTGTGTGCGAGCGAGACAGAGAATGAATAGCGTCAGCATCGCCAGAGGAGGTGGGGGAAGCAACTGAAAATTAATTTCTTCATTCTGGCCATAATAATGATCCGATCTGTACTAGATTTAGCAATCTGGTAGATATGGTCATTCTTTACGATACTGCGTTTTTAGTTTAATCGTATGTTTAAAATTGTGGATGCCACAGATTTTCGTCCTTTGTGAAGGCGAAAGGAGGCGGTGCGAAATTTTGAAATACACTTGTAACAGTGTGATATCACATGAGTCTGGAAACAAAATTTGGTTGATCTAGCTCTTAAGGTCTCTGAGATCTAGGCGCTCATCAAGACAGACAGACAGACAGACAGACAGAAGGACGGACGGACGGACAGACAGACATGGCTCTATCGACTCGGCTATTGATACTGATCCAGAATATATATACTTTATGGGGTCGGAAAATTTTCCTTCTCTGCGTTACACACATCCACTTTTACCACAAATACAATATACCCCTTAACTCTTTTTGAGTACGGGTATAAAAAAAAAAAAACACAAATACAATAAAAGTAACGAAATATGGGTGGTCACAGAAATATCACAATTTCAAAATGTTGCCAATAATTCATAGAAAATAAGCTCAAAAGCTATAATTGTTTGACAAATTTAATATTTTGTTGAATATCCAATCGACGACTTTCAATAACGGTGTTACATCTCCGGCCCATACTTTCCACAAGCTTCTGACATCTCTTCTTCTGAATGGAGTTCCAAGGTTCTTGGACACCTGTTCAGACGTTAAGATTGTCAAATTTTTTTCTGAATATCATGACTTTAACATCATTCCATAGATTTTCTATTAGATTTAGGTCAGGGCTTTGAGCCGGCCACTCCAGAACTTCGATGGATTCGTCCTTCAACCACTTTTTAACGACGCATTATGTGTGCTTTGGGTCGTTATCTTGTTGAAATATCCATTTCACACGCATTTTCACAAATGTAAATGGTTCCATTTGATTTTTAGAATATACGCATACATGAAACGATCCATTATGCCATTGAATCGGTAGAGCGTACCCCCACCATGCCAGGAAAATGCAGCTCAACACATAATGCATCCGCCACCGTGCTTCACGGTCTTCATTGTGTTCCTGGGGTTACGAGTTTGGGCTTCTGGACGACGAACAAATGTTTTGCCATCGGGTCCTACTTTATGTAACTTAGTTTCATCGCTCCATAGCACATTTTTCCAATAATTTAGACTCTTATCCCGGTCGGTCCGTGCGAAACTCAATCTTTGTGTGATGTTTCGTTTTGACAGGAGTGGTTTCTTCCTGCTGATGCCGTCCAAAGAGTGAAGCTTCGTTCAGTCTTCTACCCACTAGTCTCCTTGAAACATCCGTACCACATTCATCATTAATTTCCTTCAAACCCTTTCGAGAGGATTTAAAGGGGTCCGCTTTGCTCTTCCGCACTATGAGCCTATCCGTCATAGAATCCGTTTTCTTGCCATTTTCTTACGATTTATTTTATCATTCAAATAAGTTGTTTTTTTTTTCGCTAATTTAAGTGCGTTCTACACCATCTTTCTGGAGCATTTCATTATTTCAGACGGTTTTTTTTCAGATTCACTTAGTGTAAATATAATCTTCATTTTTTCAACTGAGCAATGCTTTCCACGACCCATTTTAGCACGTTTTCTATAAATTATATCAATTCGTTACCGAAATATGGAAAATCAAAACAAGTATTCTGCGAAAACAACTTTTTAATCGAAATTATCTGCCGCTTTATCAAAATGTGCTATTTCTGTGACCATGCAAAAAAGGAGCACGCGAACGAAAATTAAGCATAAAGCAACAGAGAAAAATGATAATGATAAATTGTTTGCCTGTGATCAAAATTTATAAAATCGAATGTAAATTGATTGATCGATAGATTCTGTCTTGGTTTGTGCTATTTATATGACAACAGCTGTATGTATAAGTATGCTGATGACGCTTAAATGTTTGTTAGTCGTCTTGATAGTAGAATTAATGTGAAATAATAGTAGAAAAATGAACGTCAATGCGAAAAAATCAATGGGCTAGGATTAAACCCAGATACGCCAAAATGTAGTTATATTTAAAAGACAGTTCAATACTGATATACTACAAAAATTATCCTTTGAAAATATTTCCATAGAATGTGTAACATGGGCAATTAACTTAGGTTTTACTTTTAATAAATAAATCAGACGGACAAAACATATGGAATCCTTAGAAATATATATGGTTGTATTTCTGACGTAATGATTAAGTTATTTGATATGCCACTTAAATCCTGGACAAACCACACTTAAGAACCTCATTACCTATACGAAAGTTTAACCATGTCAAGAATGACCAGAAATAGTATGAGTTTTAAGTACAAGTATTCCTACACAATGAAACACTTCTTCGTGTATTCTGTTCGCATTTAGAACCAAATTCCACACGCCCTTAAGGCCATTAGTGGCGGTAAGCAATTAAAAATCGCACCTATTGCGTAAATCGAAACATTTTTTTGAAAACCTTTTAATAGTTGGGATGGACGAAAAGAGAATGAGAGTGGGACCCAGAAAAATTAAATTATATAAATATGTTATTTCAGTAAATGTTGGTATATAAGTTCAATAATAATAATAATAATAGCTCTTAAATGTATGACCACAGCTGTCATGAATATAAAATTCCGCACCTCACCACTTTCAGGACCGTTTTTAAGACACTTCCAGTATTCCAAATTGAACAAGTGATACCTTGTTAGAAAGCCTAGAATAGTATCATTAGAATTAATATTGCACTTGCATTCCATGTCCTTTTTTTACATGACCTAAGACATGAAATCTGCTTTTTTAGAATTTTTTTTTAGAAGCAAAAGCATAGTTTAAAAAAAAAAATCGAAAAAATTACCAAAACTTACATATTTCTCAAGCTATAATATTTAGTTTTTGGTCAATTTCGTTTTCTTTATGGCCTGTAAGGCCTGCCAACGCTTTAATAGAATTTGAGCCAATAACCCTTGAACTACTTGCCAAAACCAATTCCTAGCCAGCTTTCTTAAGTGTTTCGAATCATTATCGTGTCGAAATATTCTTTTGAGAGGAATTTTTAACTCTAATATGAAAAGTATTAAAAAGTATGCCTATGTCACAGTTTTGTTCAATAATCAAACGCCAGACTGGACGGGACCCACTCCATAAGAGCTGGGCCCCATAGGGCTCAGCTTAAAATGCCCAATGATATGTTTTTCATGATTTTGGGTGGTAGTCGGACTGTTTTGAGGATATTGAAGGTAGGGTATTGTCTTTAACCATCTTCGACCAGTTTATCGCATTCAAAATAGCTTTTAGTGTATAATTCTTGTAGTAACGAGAAGGAACGTGTGAGTCGCTTCTAGTCGCGACTCTACTTTTATACCCGTACTCAGTCAGTATATAAATTTGTGAGAATTTTAAAATATTTTACATTTTACATTTTTTTGCTACATTTGTTAACGACATCTACATCTAAAATGTAGACTATACATATAGAACAAATATTCTACATCTCCTTAGCGAGGGGACGCTCGCGCATTGCACAGGGCAGAGTGTGTGCGAGCGAGACAGAGAATGAATAGCGTCAGCAGCGCCAGAGGAGGTGGGGGAAGCAACTGAAAATTAATTTCTTCATTCTGGCTATAATAATGACCGGATCTGTACCAGATTTGGCAATCTGGTAGATATGGTCATTTGCTACGATACTGCGTTTTTAGTTTTATCATATCTTCATAATTGTGGATGCCACAGATTTTCGTCTTTTGTGAAGGCGGAGGGGGGCGTGGCAAAATTTTGAAATACACTTGTAGCAGTGTGATATCACATCGGGTCGGAAAATGTTCCTTCTCTGCGTTACACACATTCACTTTTACCACAAATACAATATACCCCTTAACTCTTTTTGAGTACGGGTATAAAAAGGGGTAAATACAATATTGAGAGTGCAAACTACTTTACGAATAAATTTTAACTCCTGCCTTTTGTTTTTATTCTAACTATTAGGTCTCCTCTTCTGGACCGAGCAATGATTTCTTCAACGCTCCAAAAACAAAAGTACTGCTATTTCCAAAAATTCCTTTTATCGATATATTCAATAACTAAAATAAACTTACTGATGGTGACTTTTTTAAATAAATTGTTCTGTTTTTTAATATTTGTAAAATATTTACATCCAGCACTATTTATTTATATTTTTCTATCTCTATTTACAGCAATTTGTATGGGTATTTTTGTAGGTCATGTAAAACAAGAAGAAGGCATGGGATATCTTCAGGGTTCTAATGCTATTATTCTAGGCTTTGTTAAATGGTATCACTTGCTCAATTGTTTAATCTTATTACAAAAATAAACAATTCTTCTCATTTTTATTTTTAGTTGCTTTCAAACATTATGATTTCAGGATAAATTTACCATAGAGCGGGTGATTTGCTACCACCGTTTATAAAGCTTTGTGCAATTTTAACTGCGACCAAACATGAAATGATGGAACAATTGCAAATACAAAAACCAATATCAGAGAAGACAAATAATACGCCGATGTCCAAGACGAAACTAATCGGTCACATTTTTTTAATCGGTATTGTAGTATTAACAATATCAAAATATCCCATACAAAATGTAATCTTAATCAAGTATGATTTGATTTATTTGCGTACAGCAATACACGAGGTGGCCCATGGCACCGTCAAACGAACAAAGCAACAAGCATGCAATATAGTAGAGCAGAAAGAACAGGCAAAAAAATCCAACATCGAAAATGTGGGTGAGAGCAAGTGCGTGAATCTCAATCAGAAGAGGACCGATTTAAGTCACGAGAGAAACGGAATCAAAAACGACAATTGGAACGTAGACAAACGCTCTGGTACATAATTGTGGTAGACAACGCACACAAGTACATCGAGTGTTTACATCCGCTTCTTTCCTTCCGTCTCGCTGTCGATTACGAGCCAGATATTGAATATTCGCTCATCCGAAAGAGTTGATTGGTGCTATGGACAAGGAATGTCACCATATTTATGCGCTCAAGTTTAAACATGAGTCAGATATTATGTGCTACGCATCAGGAAAAGTGAAAATACTATTCGCACGTCCAATTTAAATGACATCGTTCATAGCAACAGAAATAGTTCACAATATTGCGGCAAATACTTTGCCGGGTCAGCTAGTAAAATATAATATTCTGTTCTATAGTCTACTATATAAAAACGAGAAGGAACGTGAGTCGCTTCTATTCGCGACTCTACTTTTATACCCGTACTCAGTCAGTATATAAATTTATGAGCTTATGATTGAAATTTAAAAAAAAAATTTTAAATTTTACATTTTCCTTTTTTTTGCTACATCTATTAACTACATCTACATGTAAAATGTAGATTATCCATGTAGAACAGATATTCTACATCTACCATTTAGATTCTTTATCTCCTCCGATAGGGGTTGCTCGCGCATTGCACAGGGCAGAGTGTGTGCGAGCGAGACAGAGAATGAATAGCGTCAGCAACGCCAGAGGAGGTGGGGGAAGCAACTGAAAATTAATTTCTTCATTCTGGCCATAATAATGATCCAATCTGTACCAGATTTAGCAATCTGGTAGATATGGTCATTCTTTACGATACTGCGTTTTTAGTTTTATCGTATGTTTAAAATTGTGGATGCCACAGATTTTCGTCCTTTGTTTCGCCTTCGCGAAATTTTGAAATACACTTGTAACAGTGTGATATCACATGGGTCTCGAAACAAAATTTGGTTGCTCTAGCTTTTATAGTCTCTGAGAACGAGGCGTCAAACAAGACGGACGGACGGACGGACGGACGGACAGACAGACATGGCTCTATCGACTCGGCTATTGACCCTGATCAAGAATATATATATTTTATGGGGTCGGAAAAATTTTCCTTCTCTGCGTTACACACATCCACTTTTACCACAAATACA